>VOPJ01009207.1:0-27208 GCA_014673585.1 Semibalanus balanoides
TTCTTAGTTTTTTAGCATCAGCGCGAGCATGTGGTAAAATATTTACATCAATATTTACAAAATATTTACATCTTATTATCAGACACACAGACGGATTCTGTTTCTTTAGTATATTCTTTAGTACAATAACTCTTGTTTCTCAATTCGTTCTTAACATGGGTACCGTTACGATGTGCTGTAATCCACGTCGGAAGTAGATTGCTATTAGCCGGCCGAATGACTCAACAATACACGCACTACGCGTCAGGAGTAGACACTTGCATAATGCACGGCGGTATATCGCGGCTCATCTGTGACCTTTGATGATGAACGGTGTGCTGATTTGGTGCCATCGATCAGTGGCAGGGAAAGGACTCAGCCGGGAGGGAACCGCACTCAGCCGGAAACGGCTGGCACAATATCATCCGTGCATGCTGTGTGTTGCCCTTCACAAGGTGTAACAGCAAAATGAGAGGGTGTAAGTTGCTGATTAAGCCGGCATTGGCTGCGGTCTCAGCCGAACGCTTTTGGCTGGGGGGGGGGGTTCGCCCCCTCGTTATCTTTTGAAATAATAAACGCAGCGAGACACCGAGTGCGGTACTCGAAAGATCTCTCTGAGACGCATCTAAGCCATACGCATTTGTTTCTCGAAATAAGGTCAAACGTCACGTCACGGTCAGGTTGAAATTAAGATATTTGAGATTTTATGCCATACTTTCCATTCAAAGCTTTAGTTGAATACTATTGAGAGTGATACACAAAGTGCTTTCAAAAGGTGCAATGCATCTCCCGCATAAACACAAGTGGAATTGTAAGCAAAGGTCAAGGTCAAGATCAGTTTACATAATATTACTTTTTGTAAGAGGTCTACGAAACTCATGCGACAAATGTGTTATGGGTTATTATACACATACATTTCGATGGTAGCAGCTATTTTTACAACCTGACTCCACATAAGGTCAAGGCCAGGTCATATAAGGTCAAAGTTTGAAATTGTTAAATATAAATAAAGACAGGTGTCTAGACCAGTTTTGTTTCAGCAATACATAACTGGCATATATTTATCTTGCTCTGGTCATTAAAAGCCAAAAATGTAATTAAAAATATGATGTCATGAGTTTCTCATACTTTGGAGCGATAAGTCGGTAAAAAATATATTTATTTGACACTTGGTTTTGGTTATTGTCCATATGTGGTTCTCTTACTGCTTACATGTATTACGGTTTTTGCAGATATTCGAAACTTTTCATTTTTAGGGCATTTTCTGTTTTAGGGGAGGAGAGGTCAAAAACATATTTTTATTTGCAAAACTGAGAGACATATTCTAGCCCTTTTGATCTTGTCATTTGTTATCTTTTGACTTTTGTATTGTATTTTGCTAAAAAGTAGTGTTTGTAGCCTGTTAAAGTTAGGCTGATTTTGCGTGAAACTCGTATGAAGTGACGTGACTAAATTTGATATATCTCGATTTTGTCGACAAAATTGCTTCATTTTGGCATAGGAAACGTCAACTTCATGTAGGATAAGGTACTCGAAGTTTCGCGTTGATAACACTGCTCGTTTTTAAGCTATTGCAAAAATCCCTCAGAGGGCGTTTTTGCGCCCCCCCCCCCCCTCCCAAAAGCCAATGGTGGTTAGCTAAACCAGGGGCGGATCCAGGGGGGGCCACAGTGTGCCATGGCCCCTCCCCCCCAAAGAGCCTGAGACTATGATTTTGCCCCCCCCAAAGGCGGACAAATTGAAAAATTTATCGTAAAAATTGCCTTGTGCAGCAGTTTAAAAATCCAGCTTTTCACCAGTCAAAAACTGAAAAAATTTCGCCGCCGTTTCGCGGCATGAATAAGTTTGGCAATTGCCATACAAATTTTTGAAAATAGGAAAGCGAATTAGGTACATTTAGTGTCTGGCAGAGCTTCTCCCTGGGCGTGATTACTGACCACAGCTACCCACGCTTTACTTAATTAGACAGATACCACCGCCACAGATTACTGATCACTGACCACGCCGTCGCCCCTCCGTGGACTGCCTTCTCCGGACCATGGACGGCGGTCCCTCCCGGCTATTTCGATGGCGCCCCACCAAAATGTTGAAGGCACGACGAGCCATGTGGAGAGAGGCCGCCCCGTCAAATTTTCGCCAATATTTTGTGGGCCGCTCCAGTCGATTCGGGTGGACCTCTCAAGACATTACTTGGTCCTTTGCTTAATTTCTGGCAAGCGCCACTGATCCAAGTCATGGGGCGCCCCACTTTCAAAATGTGGCGCCCTTGAATAAAGTTACAATGGTGGCAAGATGCCTTTCTGAGCGGCAATGAGATGGTCTTTCCAAGGTGCGACATGTGCCTTCTAAGGGTTTCATAATACGCTCTAAGGGGTAATAATACCTCGAGGGCGCAAGGTGTCTTATGATGCGGCAAGACGTCTTCTGATGACGGCAAAAACTTTTCGAGGGGCGGCATGATGCCTTACAAGGGCGCATAAGGCATTTTTGGGGCGGCTAAAATGTTTCCGAGGCGGCAATATGTCTTCCAGGGGCGTAGCGTAGCCAGGATTCTGGCCAATGGGTCCCGACCTGATGCCAGGGGCCCTTTGGAGATTGAAGGGGCCCTACAAAAACAACATTTTTTGTAGAGGCCGTTGCTTAGTGCACTCAGTTCTGTATGACATCAGTTAAGCGCACTTTTTGTTTTTTTTGTTTGGTTTTTTTACACGATTTTTAGGCAACGATATCGTGCGCAGTGAAACAGGCCTTTGTCTGGGCTGGATGGATATAACATTCGTTGTCATTTCAGCCGACCCCCTTCAATACGTATCGGTGACGCCCTCTGCGAGTTGTATGAAAATAAAACGTGATTATTACTTAGGTGTATGTATATGGCCTACGGAAAGTGGTGTTCTGTGTTTTAATGTGATTTAATGTGATTTTTGTGTGTCTTGTTAATGTGATTTTCCCGATTTTTTACTTTTTTTTCGAAAAAAATGTGTTTTTCCCGAAAAAAGTTTTTTTTCCCCGAAAAAGTTGTTTTTTTTCTTCGAAAAAAGTGTTTTTCCCCAAAAAAGTGGATTTCCCCACCTTTTTATTATCTCGAATGCCAAATAAGGTTGAGAAGCCCAAATCGCGGAGAAAAATCCCTCAGAGGGCGTTTTTGCGCCCCCCCCCCCCCTCCCAGCCAATGGTGGGTTAAGCTAAACTACACTTATTTAACTGTACTGAAGCTGTACATCACGGTGCAAGTCATTGAAGCTGACACATTCACACGTTCTTAACTAGCACACATCCAACTCTCCGCCCTCTCCCTCACTGCCACCCAGGGACTGACCTTGGCTAGCTTGTTCTCCTGCAGGAAGGTGGCGATGCCGGCTCGCACACGGTTCTTCACACCTCTGACGGTGCCGCGTCCACTGCGGATGGTAGCGTCCGGTGGCACAGAGAAGTCACGCAGTCCGGCGAAGCTATCCTCCTCGGTCGGCTCGGCCGTCGGCTCCTCATCACCCTCGTTCAAGTGGAAGTGGAATCCCTCTTCAGGTGCGGCCAGCATGGTGCTGTGCCGACGAGGCGGCTCGAAAGAGGCCGCGGGATGGGAGGGCTGAGGTGTTGAGAGGGTTGAGGAAGGGCCGCGTTGGCGGAGAGAAGAGCCCGGCACCCGCTGCCGGAGTGTGACGGTGTCCAGCTCGAAGGTGACTCTCGGACGCATCCGGACCGGGCTGGTTGAGCTCTCGTTGAGGCTCAGCTCGCGGAGAGGGATCGAGTCAGCCTCCGACTCTGAAGACTCGCGCGGACTCTGAGTCGGCGTCGAGTCACAGCCGGACTCTGACCGCACTCGCTGACGGCGCGCGAACGAGCCGANAACAAATTCGAAACACCTGCGCCATATATGGTGCGCTGTGCTAGTGATGGGAATAGTGCTGGGATGACACTGCTCATGAGTTTTGAAAGAAGTATGCGTACTTGCTTTTAATTTGTAAGAACTTACAACATTGAATAAGGGAATAATTGTATTTAATTCGTAAGTTTAAATTAAATCATCGTTTCACCATAACGGAAGCTTAAGAGTTAAGACATTGTTGCTAACAAAAATAAAATATAATTATTCACCTTTAATCAATCGCCTATACCTCGAGCTGCTACCAGTTGACCTACTGCATACACGGCAAGTTTGACGAGTATCACCGACTGGTGGTCACCAGACTTGTGTCTGTATCCCGAAGTTAGATCTGGGATCCCAGTGGATCCCTCGGTATAAAATATATCAGGATCTGGGATCTTTGTGGATCCCTCGGCTCATTGTATCCCTGGATCTGGTGTCACACGTGACGGCCGTCACGTGTGACACAGGACACAGATATCCAGATCTCAGCTGGATCCCGGATCCAGGAACATGTTTGGTGGTCACACCGGCCAGCCACAACGGAAGGGTCAAACCAAACTGGCTCTAGTCCAATCTGTCGGATCATAGCCCGGCTCAAATCCAGTCTGTCATATCATCTTCTGATTAAGAAGACTGGCGTTACAAAGATGGACCAGCTTAACCGGCTTTGGACCACGCTTTCATCAACATAGAGATATAGTGTCAGACGCTACCGCAAAAGCTTTTAACTGGTATGATTTATGATCAGGGTCATGATTTATGTATAGCAATAACAAAATGCGCATTGTGCCTTTAGCAGTGACCTGCGGTTCTTAAACCAGGAAGAAGCAGTGGCTTAAAAATACCTGCTGAAGGCGGTAAGGGTCATGACGGTCAAGACTAGAACCTGAAGCGGCACCCGTTGCATGTTAACGTTTGCATGATTCTGGCGCATCTAAAATTTTAATTAGTTGGGGATAAGTTGCTAGTTATAATTAACACTGCAAAACATAATATATCACCACTGCCAGTCTGAGACGCAGCCTGACTAGAAACCCTTGTCTTTAGTTGAAATTAAACAATTGCCTGAGACATAACCAGACTAGAAACCCTAGTCTTTAGTTGAAATTAAACAGTTGTATGATGATGCATAACCAGACTAGAAACCCTTGTCTTTTGTTGAAACAATTGTCTAATACATAACCGGACTTGAAACTCTTGTCCTTGGTTGAGATTAAACAATGTCAAATGTTGCACCTCTGTGTGGCCTGACTGACGATCGGACCGTGACATTGTTATAAGCTTTCCCGATGACCATCAAAAGAGGTCTCTCGGCAACAATGACAACTACTTTATCATGTGACAAAGAAGTAAAATTACATGTATCGCATGGCTCTTGTAGATTTATTACTGACGGCTTTGTGACCGGGTCTTGCTAATAATCCTATGTAGGGTAAGTATCCTTTTAGGGGTATTTTTTTATCAAATTTACATCGGTTGAAAAAATTCGGAAATGTTTCAAATTTTTGGGGGTTAGATATACACCGTTTTGTGACGTAAGTTTCTTGAACTTAGCGACGAAATCACTCAAGTTTAAGCAGCTGTAACATGGTTACATTTTATGATAAACTAAACCCAAAAACAAAAGATAGAAAATTGCATAATGTTATACATATACATATACATAATGTTATACATACATAATGTTATACAATACAAAATGTTATCTCAAAATTTGCAAAATTTTGATTTTAACATTTTTTACATATTTTTGTGTCACATCAAAAAGCGGAATATATGTGAACTAGTGGTGTTCAAGCAACAAACGAGTACAAACCAAATTTCAAAAGAATATCACCATTTTAGACTTAGCAGAGGTGCAATATCTTATGCATTTGCCAACGTGCGAAGGTGACCAATTTGCAACTTAAATGAGGTGATGTGACTCACTTGTACATACTTGTAAATCATCAACTTATTAGAAATTACTTAATATTGTAGAAATGCTTAGCTTATTTGGGGAAATCTTAAAATGTTTTGTGATTTATAAATAATTTTGGTACTATTTAAATATTTCCATGTGGTGTTAAAGACAAGTGAAGTTTTTCACCACTCCAAAAGTATTCCACAGACAGCGGCTGAGCGCTGCAGAATCTTACGCACAAAGTGGGTGACCCTATTTCTTCACCATTGCGACTGTGACCAAGTGCGCGCACTTTGTTGTGACCATTGACATTGTGACCATTGCGTGAAGGTTGCCTTCAGGCTTCAAGCGACATGTACATTTTCCTTCATGTGGTGTCTCCTGACGAGCTGCTAAAAACATCTTCTGCTTTGAAAGTCGTGGCAGCCGGCATGTTTTGTTTATACCGGAATCTGTGTGTTGAAGACTGAAGTGCGGCTGGTTGATTTTGATTTTTGGCATGGTTTTAACTTTTTTGACGATCACTTACGATGAGTTCAGAAGAAATAGTTATTTGCGGATATTGTGATCTTAACTCTTCTCCTAATCTCATTTTGCGTTTTGTGTTCCTGTTCGTGACCATCTTGACACTTTTACGCCTCTGCTTTGAAGCACAACGAACTATGCTCGATACAATAAAAAACTTTGAAAAGCTGTGAAAAGGGAGAAATTAAAAGATAAACTGGAATTGAACAAAATCAGGCAGACATGATTTTTTTTTTTTTTTTTTGGTGGGGGATTCGGAAAATATTAAAAACTTGATATTCATGTGAAATAAAAGTGTTACAACAATATAAAAGCCCAGTTTCAAATAAAGAGCACATTCTTTACTAAGAAAGCCTAAGAATGGTAACTGATGACGTAATATTGTGATTTTTTTGCTTATTTTGACATGATAAGGACGAATAAATGTTAGCAATGTATTTTTGGGATTAAACTGGTCCTAAACATGCCCTTTTTGTTCAGATTTATCAGTAAAAACATTTGACCTCATTTGACCTAAATTTGACCTCAGCTTGTCACTTACTTCATTTAAATGTGCTCCGATGGTGCCATGATTATCACTATCGATTTATACGTATAAAACAGCCCATAGAACATGTGTTGCATGACTTTTAAAAGTATGTTTCGGATAGTGACATTTTGTGACCTAATCTTGATCTTGACATTTGCAAAAAAATCGCCTTTTTGCTCATGCGGGATGTGTGTCATACCTTTGGGGGAACTTTGGGTGACCATGGTTGCAATCAAAGGCTATGGATTAAAAGTATGGTCTATAAACTCAAATGCATCGATTTTGACCTTTGACCTGACCTTGACCTTAGTTTCGACATTGATTAAAAAAATTCGAGTAGGTATGCTTGAGCTGCGTCTGGATGAGAGCTTTCAAACGCCGCCTTGCGCGATTCTCTACGATCATCGGTTCCGGAGATAACAAGGAGGGCAATATTTGCCCCCCCGGTCAATGGCGTTCGGATAAGACCCCAGTCAAGCGCGGGTTAAAGGGAAATAATCACCTTTCATTTTTGTTGGCATCAATCTTTTTGGCCTCCGTGATGGCCGATATAGCAAAGATTTATATTTTTAAATTTGAAAGAATATAAATAAAATTAATCCCTCATTCAATGCTGTAAGTTTTTTACAAAACTAAAATAAAGTACATTTTAACTTCTTTGAAACTCTATGAGCAAACACTGCCAGCAGTGTTTGTCCCAATTCCACTATTGAAAGCATGCCATATATGAGCAGCCGGTATGTGTTTCGAACTTGTTCGACGCTGGACAATGTCCCATGAAAAACAAATCGCCGACCACTAAAATAATTATTGTTTAGTTCCGAAGTTAATTTGTCAAATGAATTGCCAATGTTGAATTGTTTTTGTCGAGCTATTTTGGGAAAAAAAGGATTTGGCGTATTGATATATAAACAACAGTTCTTGTTCACAGCCAAGAGACAAAGTTAAATATAACTTTTAATACTGAAAATGTATGTTTTTTCAAAACCAGTACGCTTGGCCACCATATAATAGGGACCTAAGTTAAAAAACTGATAAATTTGGTTTCCTTTGTTTATTCAATGACTATTCACCCAATGTATAGGATTCGCCGTATTATTATCGAAACATAGCAGGATTCAAACTATATTTTCCACTCCTTGCGTAAGAAAACAATACGGAAAAGCCCGCAGTTTGATGAAGATCCCACAACAAAGTTACTTGCAACAGCCGCAAGTACCGTCATTGAAAGCGTGGAACGCTTAATCAACTTTAACTTGAAATAGCTCTAAGTATAAATCGTTTTTATGCAAAACGTGATGAATTACATTATATTTTGGTCTCATCTGTCGATTTCAAGTGTTCACTCCATTTTTGTGGAAAAAGGTGATCATTTCCCTTTAATGTGGTGCCTTTTGGCGATATAAGTGACATATAAGTGACATTATAAGTGACAAGTGACAGACACTGTGACATTCCTAATTGACCGCACCGTCACCCTATCTCGCCAGCTTGGTACCCGTCTACCCGGATTATCGGGCTGCTCGGCAGGCTGTGACGACGTTTGCCTGATGCTGACTACCACTGCCGCCGATTCTGGCTCGATATGGGTGTCAATACCCGTCATTCGACGGTCACGAGCAGCTGTCTCGCCATGGGATCGGGTCTCGCCTGGTGACCGGCCTGGCCTGGTGAACGGCCTGGCCTGGTGATCAGCGTCGGTAAAACAGGCTCCAGAGACATCCGTGTGGCGTCACCTGGTGCTGTTGTCTAGAGACAGGGAGGCTGATCTTTCTGCCGGCGTGGCATTTTACCGCAACAGAAGCCACAAATGAAATAAGTGGTTACAAATTAAATCAATACAAAATGGCGCGACTGATTCTTGCTTGTAAGGAATCCATGCGATTTTTACTAAGACAAGTTGCTTTTTAAATAATCATAATGTATACATTAATCATAATAATAGACAGAAGCAAAATCTGATGAACTTTTGGAATCTGTCAGAGTCTCTGGGACTTGGCCCCAAGGTAAACCTTTTTGGTTGCTTTGAAACGACAGAGAACGATCCGTGGTACGCAGCACATATTCTTTTCTGACTGTATAGCACAGCCTTTTCCGACCAATACTCTCCCAGAATGCATTCATATTTACAAACACGCAAGTTATAACGACAGTTTTATCAAAACGCTGTCAGACCTTTTTCAAACATTTCATATTTACAAACACGCAAGTTATAATGACAGTTGTATTAAAACGCAGTCAGACACTTTTTGTTCGGCGTAGCATGGATAAACTCAGTATGAAACTTGCAATAGCCGCACGACATTGATTAAAGCATAGATAGCATGAACTTTCTGGTAGTTCATGTTCGCATGAACTGCCTGGTACTCATGAGCGTCGCCACGACCTGAAAATCACTGGGGACAAATTCAGGTGCACGTGTACTTTAACATTGGACCATATTACAATTTAGGGGAGGCTGAAGATTACTAGGAACAATGTCCCTAGTGTCCCCAGTGGTGACGACGTCCATGATGGTGCTAGTAGCTCATGCTATCTATGATTCCAGTAATTATTTTCAACCCTATTCCTGGAGGGATGAAAAGCATACGAATCTGTCGGTGAAGGGGGGGGGGCTTATTCGGCCCCCCTTCAGATCTCAGCTGCCATAAGATATAGAAACATGAAACGTGGTATGTGGTTAGGGTCGACAATGAATTAAAAAGTGACATTGGGTCACTATCTTCAAGGTCAAATGACGTCATCAAAAGTAATATTTGCCAAAACATGATATTTTCAGGAAACCTTGCCATTATCTCGAAAACTACAGCAGCTAGGAAGAATCTGAAAATGTACTGTATAGAAGTTGTACATGTCTTTCGCCACCATGACATCAGAAATGACCTCAGGTCGATGGTTTGGGATGTAGAGGTCAACAAATGTAAAACAAAAATGTTTTTTCATTAAAAGTTTGTACGTTAATAACTTTTTATATAAAACATAGAGTAGTTATTTTGATACCAACGTGTTTCTATCGCCATTGTGGTTCGGATCATATCAATTTCGTCAAATCAAAAATTTGACCACGGGTCAAGGTCAAGGTCAAGGTGGCATAAGTCGCTCAAACTGCATATCAAAAGATGTGTATGGACGAGACAAGCGTTTTGAGACCATTTGCAAGTTTCTACATTGTTCCTGCCACGAGTTATTTATACAAAAGTGTCAATGACATAAAATGACCTTTGAAAAGGTCACTGACTAAACATTTCATCCTGGCCATGAAGAAGGGCCTAAGATTACATGATACTGAAATAATTGGATTGATAAATGTGTTAAACCCTTATTTTTCATTTCTCACCATATATTTATATTGGAAGGTTAGCACTTGACCTGACATGTCATCAAATATTTAGATATAACCCCGAAACTTTTAAAACATATTTATTGACATGTTTTCTCTTACAAATATCCAGTTTCTTGAAATCTAATGAAAATAAGAAACTTGTATCATTTTGTAAAACAAATGAATTCAAAATGCAAAATTTTGAAATTTCGAGATTGCCATCTGAAAGAGCAATCAATTCTCGAACGATATTTATTCTCTCTAACACTTTCCTTCAACACACAACTCTCAACGAGTGCTGAAAGGGAATATAGCACCTTGGGAGAAGTATGTAGAATGATGGAGAAGAATGCCCTGATTACGGTCCTGGCATTCATTTTTTGGCGAAAAAGCTCAGAATTTGTTTGTAATTTGAAAAATAGTAATTTGCGTTCAAGACTCAGCAATAGGTCGTTTTGGAAGGAAAATTACAGATTTAGAGGTTTCTCAGTACACCCGCAATCTGGCCTCTCTCGTTAATAACTAATGTTAAGGTGGTATATATCCTTGCTTATAATTATAATTGATTAACCGTTATCCTCATAATGCCGAAAAATATTTTTGAACAAAAGTCAAATTAATGAGAGCTTTCGGCATTATGAGGATAAGGTTATCAATTATAATTATAGCAATGTCTTACATTTCCCTCAAAACAGTGTTGAAACAATTACAAGGTGGTATATTCCCTTTAACCATACACAGATTTTGTGTCAAAACGGCCGAACACGCCCCCTAAAAACTGTCTTCAACCCCCTCCTAATTATTAAATTTGGTGACAAAAGCACACCATTTGATGCGCAATGACATTTTAGGAAAAGTCAGCAAGCAAGCAAGCAACAAAAAGCAAGCAAGTAAAAAGATGTTATAAGAAGTAGAGTCAGACGACGAGACGTAAAAAGAGACATCTAAAGTATTTTTGAAAGATATGTTATTGTTGCTGCTGGTAACTTTAAACGGGAAAAATATCAGCAGCTGAATCCTAAATAAACCAGCGTGAAAGTCTTTCGGAAGATAAGTTCAGCGTAGCGGACGGGTTACCACTAGTACAAATCTATATAACATTTGAATTCATATTACGAAGAAGTAAGACATCTTTTTGAATGATGACCGACTTCTCGCATGAGCTCAAAGTCTGTTATATGAAGCGGTGGTTTATACGAGTGCACATCCATAGCAACTATTAAGTCAACTACTTTAAAACTCACAACAGTTCCGACAGGGCTCTGTCACGTCTTTGAAACAGGAGTGGGGGGGGGGGCAGAATCTAGGGGAGCCGACTGGTCGCCGTCAGCGAAAAGTTATTGATAAGAGGGGGTGGAGCTTCACCGAACCGAGAAGTTGTTCACGGGTGGTGAAGGAGGGGTGACCACTGGCCAAAAGTTGTTTAGAGGGGAAGAAAGAAGCGTCAGCGAAAATACATATTGAGAAAATGTATATTGAGCTTTACATGTAATGTATATTGAGAAAATGTATACTGAGTATTACAAAATGTATATTGAGCTGCGGGGCAGGGTGGAGCGTGACCGAAAGTTGTTGAGCGGGAATCGGTGGTAGAGCGTAAGCGAAAAATGTCGAGCAGGGATGGCGGGGGGGGGGGGGGGGGTCGGCGCGTCAGCAAAAGCATGTTGAACAGGGGAGAGGTAACACCTAAACAAGTTACAATTTATTTCTAGCAGTTTGTTTGGGAAAATTGGGGCAGGGATAATCTAATCCCCTTGGCTCAAGAATGGGGTGGGGGAGAAAACATCCTCTGCTCTCGTCCAGCCCCCCCCCCCCTCCCACCCACTTGGAGGAGCCTCCGCAACAGTCGTACCTAAGATACATGCAAATTTGCATTTCGATCGGCTCAGTAGTTTCTGAGATCTAAGTTACGGTGGCACACGTGCACACGACATATACACAAGCATATGTAAAGCAACTACTTGTCATTCACTTGTTGTAATCGAAGTTTCAACTCGGTATATTCCGTAGTTTTGGAGATATGAGATAGCGGACCGAGCTTGCACGTGAGATTTTCGATTCATCGTGTCGAATATTGCTGGCACGTCCTTAGGAAGCAACTCATCAAAATTCCCTTTTATCAATCGACTTAATCTTTCTTAGATACCTCATGCTGGTATTAGACATGTGCCAAGATGAAAATATCCAGGATTTAGAATCCCTAGGACCCGAGATCTGGGTTGTTGTTGGATCCTAGATCCTGCAGGATCATTTTTTCGTGAGATCCTGTTGATCTTGGATCCTAAAAAATGGTGGATCTAATGCATCTTGGATCCTGGAGAAAAGCAAAATGGTAAGATCCTGTAGATCTTGGATCCTGAAAAAGTTTATATTGGGATCTGGTGGATCTTGTAAAGCATATCTCACCTTTGTAGTGCTTTAATATAATAATGCATATATTCCATGCATTACAACTCGCACTCTCAATGACATTGGTGAAAGATTCACATGAGGTCATCAGACTTGTACCAAGATTAAAAATATGCGATCCAGATTCCAGGATCCCCAGGATCCAAGATCTGGGATATTGTCGAATCCTGGATCCTGCAGGATAATTTTTTCGTGAGATCCTGTGGATTCTGGATCCTGGAAAATTATTTTCGTGGGATCCTATGGATTTTGAATCCTGGAGAGGAACGAAAAAATAATCGGATCCTGTTGATCCTGGATCCTGCAAAATCAGTTTGACGTGGGATCTTGTGGATCTTGGCTCATATTTTTGGGCCTAGGCACATGTCTGGTTGGTGTAACAGGTCGCCCTTACCTCATGTGTTCACGTGCTCTGAAGTAAAAAAGTGTAACAATTGTGCTATATAAATTAGAATACGTTGAATACTATAAGTACGTAGTCTCAACGTAGGTATGTCAAATTTGGCCCACTTTTTGTAAGCGATTGCTTGGCTAGCCCCTCCCCCTTCACCCGGTGGGCCGGTGATGACGCCCCTGGCTACAACCAATATTATATTAAACATGCAAAAATATAAGGTATTTTCATAGAGCTATAGAATGGCAGTGACCCGACCGCTCCTGGTTAAGTATTCCCAA
The DNA here is from genome assembly GCA_014673585.1 of Semibalanus balanoides. Classification (NCBI taxonomy): domain Eukaryota; kingdom Metazoa; phylum Arthropoda; class Thecostraca; order Balanomorpha; family Balanidae; genus Semibalanus; species Semibalanus balanoides. The sequence goes on from VOPJ01009207.1 coordinate 13,211, forward strand.
GGTGCTTATGTAAACTTGCTTGGTAAGTTGACGCCAGAAACCTCACGAGAGCTTCACGTCCGCTCGGCATAAACAGGGTTTTAGACTCGAAACTTAAAGGTCAGTTGCATCCCGTTCTGAAACAAGAAGTCTCAATCTATAAATACTCACACTAGTTAGTGCTCATTTTTTACATCTCCGAGTAGCGTCCGCTGTCTGGCAGGAGCTGGCAGGATCTGGCTGGCCAGGTCGTCGACACCCTCCCGTCCAGCATCAGCTGCCGGGCAGATATAAAGCCGGCCGCTGACATTTGGTAATCATCAGAGCCAGCGGCAGCAGCAGAGACGGAGGTCGAGACTGCACCACAGACAACGGCCCTGCAATGAGCACCCACTGGCGACTCGCCGTTGGTGAGCGTTGATGGTGAAGTGTTGACCGGGTTGGGCGAGGATCCTCGCTGACGGTGAGTGTTGAGGTGGGGTGGGCCGAGACTCCTCGCTGAACGGTGGAGTGTTTGGAGTGGGGTGAGGCCGAGGACTCCTCGCTGATGATGAGTGTTGAAGTGGGGTGGGCGAGGGACTCCTCGCTAGAGCGGTGAGTGTTGAGTGGGGGTGGGCCGAGAGCTCCATCGCTGACGTGTAGTGTTGAGTGGGGCTGGGCGACTGACGTCCCTCGCTGACGGTGAGAGTTGGTGAGTGGGTGGGGCCGAGGACTCTTCCCTCCGCTGACGTTACTGTGTTTGTTCAGCGTGTGTGTGAGTGTTGAGGCGGGGTGGGCCGAGGACTCCTCGCTGAACGGTGAGTGTTGAGTGGGTGTGGGCGCGAGGACTCTCGCTGACGGTGAGTGTTGAGTGGGTGGGCCGAGGACTCCCTCGCTGACGGTGAATTTTAATAGGGAACTGCACTTCCAAAAGTTATAAATGTACGCGGTTTGTGGTGCAAAAAATATGAAGTAATCTGCTGCTTGGAAACGATTATGGACATTCGCTTCTCACAAAAAGTGCTCAATTTCATAAAAAACACGTTTAAAATTATGTTGGTCTGACTGACGTCATCTGAATATTGTTTTTGGGAATTAGGGAAAACCTTCACGCTGGCATAATATGACTAGATGTATGGCCAATGTTAGTTGCCAACGTAAAACAAGTCGACTGTAATAAACATTTAAAGTGAGAGACGACCACATAGGCTTCAGAAAACTCCATTCAAATACACTGGGACTGGGGATGTTTACAGATGTCAAAATCAAAATCTCGATCTCTCTGTGATTCGACCTCAGTGGTTGTTTTTAAGCTTTTACCAAATGCATAATTGCAATGGCAAGCACGCAAAGTGGCTATCTCATAAATATAATTGTTAGGTGGCAGTGTCCGTTAAGTGGGTGGGCCGAGGAACTCCTCGTGAAGGTGGTGTTGACCGGGGTGGGCCGAGGACTCCTCGCTGACGGTGAGTGTTGACCGGGGTGGGCCGAGGACTCCTCGCTGACGGTGAGCGTTGAGCGAGGTGGGCCGAGGACTCCTCGCTGACGGTGAGCGTTGAGCGGGGTGGGCCGAGGACTCCTCGCCTCGTTAGGCGGAGACGGTCTGATCCGGCACAAGGCGCGGGGCTGGATGTAAACTTGTACATTTGTAATCAATAGACTCAACTTACTCGCGTCTTGGCGTTCACCCTTCACGGATCCTGATAAGGGTAGAGATTCGCTACGGCCTCCCAATGTCTCTGAGATACAAGCCGCTGCACAAACTAGACATGTTCTGTACTCCAGAGCATACCTAGTTTCGCTCTAATTCAGCATGTTTAACGAGCTACTATTATATAAGTGGGTACCATTCCTAGCGGGTATGTTGTTGTAGCGCGCAGGATATGCTCAGCTTATGTGGTAAACTTGTGTCTGAGATGAAGTATTATAGACACAGAGCGGTAGCGAGCCGAGATCGTGATCAGGACCCGAAGGTTTGATGATATGACAGAGATGCTTTGAATCCGTTGATTCCATTCGTACAAGGCTGGTCGTCTGAATGTCGGATTGTAACGATGGAGCTCAGCTTAGCTCGGCTCTGCTAGGCTATGTTCACATAAGTGCTTACTGGGTGACCGAACATGGTGCTATGGTGATGGTGGTACGTATAGTGAGGTACATGCTAATAACATGCTTAATACTAGCCGTTTTTCACGATGGCTTATTTTGCGCGAAATGTTTTAAACATGTTAAAATGTTTAAAATGTTTTAGTAGTAGCCGTCTTCACAATGGACTAGCTTGGCGAAAAAATGTTTTAACCCTCGCCCAACGGGACCATAGGGCAAGGGTTAAAACATTTCTTGCAAGTTAGTCGATCGTGAAGACGGCTACTACTAAAACATTTTAAAACATTATAAAATGTTTAAAACATTTCGCGAAAAATAAGCCATCGTGAAAACGACTATTATGATATTAACAGATAGGTATAAAAACATTTTTGTTTGTCAAATATAAGTAGGTATATTTTGCATAACGGGAGCATTTCGCACCTTCACCCTACATGGGAGGGTCTGACACCCCCCCCCCCCTTCGTGTAACTTGCAAACCAAGCAAGATAGAGCAGCGCAGTAAGAACCAGCATGTTGCCTGTCATGTGAGGAATCTAACAGTATGCAATTTTAATGTTTCAAATATTTGGGTGACCTTCCACGTCAAGTAGTTCTCGAGTGGAGAACTTTCTCAGTAAGTTCTCCACTCGATCCCGTCCAGAATAGCGATTTTGCTGTCAGAAAACCTCAAAATTAGACATTGATAAATGTAAATAAAAGAACTCCTAGACCAGTTTTGTCTTAAAAATACATAAAAGGTATTTACTTGTTCTTAGCTGGTCACAAATCCAAAAAGTGATAAAAATAACGCCATTAGTTTCTTACACTTAGGGAGCCATTACCCAGTCAAAAATATTTGCAATTCAATTTGGGTGTTTTCCATACTCAGTTCTCTCACATATATTCCGTTTTTAAACAGTAAAAATTTGGATTTCCTATTGTTTTTTATCCCAAAATCTGTCTTTTGCATTTAAAGGGATCAAAAAACAAAATTTGCGGAAATTCGAGATTGACTTAAAATGTAATTTTCTCTCCTCTGGGTTTGTTTGCAATTTGCTGCAAACTCTATTTTCTACGATTTTCAAACATGTATATTTTTCCTACCAACATAACTTCACTATAACGTCAGTATCTGGCAAACTACTGGACGAATTCAAATGAAATGTTGACAGCATACGTATAGTTGTTGTACACTCAGTTGCAGTCAATTTCAGCAAGGTTTCCCCACGTGTATATTCCTTTCAAGACAAACCTCAGAGGGGCATGTCCGACCCCCCTAAGGCAAGGGTTTTAAATATGCATCGGTCTTTCTTGCATGCTTGTAAATACTCGATTCCAAGCAAAGGAATTGTTTTTTGGTCAAATATGAGTCATATACCTACCTACCTAGTCAAATTTGCAGGTATAAGAGTTAATGCCAAATCAAAAGTGGGAACTTAATCCTGAGTAGGAGAAAAATCAAATAAAAATTGTGTCAGAATTGTAACGAGTTGGAACGTTTTTCCACTTTCTTTGTCAGATTCGAGCCGGAATTGATCTTTATATTTATGTACCTATGTCTTATTGTGTCGATCACAAAAGAGATCAGTCAAGCCAGATCGTGTTTCAGAAACAGGCATGTTTCAGCTAGGAATGTTTGAAAATAAAAATAAAGATATGCTGAGGGTTTTGTTGGTTGTCTATGAGCCGATACATGTTTTGTGATATACATGTATCCTTGCAACAAATGATGATATACATCATGCTTATATTATCCTGTGGATGACTATTGTCATCTGTAATAGCCGATTTTGTAATAGCTTAGATAATAGCTAAAAAAAAATCATATTCATGTTTTAATGGATTCAATCTTTTGCTTAAAAAACAGAATATTTAAATGTTAATGAAAATCGATTTGCCCCCTTCTTAGAGGTTGTAATGAAACAATTCGATCACCAAAAACGCCGCAAAGCCGATTGCAATGCCAGTCCTTCTCATCAAATCTATGAAACTGCATCTATCAATATGGTTTCACACATGGTCGAGTGATTATCTATAACGCAAGATGTATGGCTACGATACGGTTACAATCTATTGCGGTAATAAGCTCAACGCTCTCCAAAGCCTTCTGTTTAACAGTCTCTCTTTCCCCTTCAGCTTTTCATCTCCGCTCTCGCGGCACCCCAGAACGATCATGTGAAGCAGCAGGCCATCCCTGCTGACACCGTCGGGATCCCGGCCGCTGACCCGCAAGACGGTGACCTGTCGACGACTGACCCCGGGCGGCCTGGGTCATGACCTGACCTCCGACTTGCCAAACAGCATGACCTCGACAAAAGCGCTGCAGCGGTCCGCGACACAGGTAAACTAGCCAGCCTGCTGTTTATAGGAGCATGTGGAAAGGTGCCGAGCGCATTGGTGAATAGTGCACTCACTGCCCTACGCTATATCACTGAGCTGACTGAGGTTGACGTTGAAATAATTGGCGTTTGGGGACAATGTTCGTGTTTTTCTCGCTTCTTCAATAGGTTCTCTCAGTGCCTGAATATTGCTGTTATCACCGATGTGTGAACTCGTATGCTGAACAATCTCGTGAGCTTATCGACGGGCACGCCCCGCTGAAGTGCGTTCAAACTGCGTGTATCCAATCCCTTCACCCGTGGGACTGCCTACACGGTGTAAACGGCAGGGTCCATTTCGGTCACGACGGGACGGTAGCCGGTATGTCACGGCATTGCTAATAAGGTAGAGTCTGCGGTCAGGCACCTCCGCCGACCGGCTGGTCGGCGGACCGTGTACTGGTTAGACAGGTATGGACTATGGAGGGAGACACGTACCGATGACATCAACTCTGTGGCTTATTATCCTTCCGGTGATAACGTGTTAGACTAGCTGCTCTCATCAGCTCCTGCAGTGACATAAGAGCAAGTAAATACGAATGCCTAAAGAGCCTCTATGTGTCTGTTTGCGTGTCTTTCCGCGCCGATCTCCAGTTCCAAACCGTGCCGATCTTAAGTTCCTGTCCGTGTCCATGTAAAGTTGCCGTCCGTGCCGATCTGTTCCTGCCCGTGCCGATCTGCTTCTGTCTATGCCGACTTAAAGCTGCTGTCTATGCCAATATATTCCTGTCCGTGTCCGCGGGCCGCGCCGATGTAGGTACTACTGGACTCTGCGGTGCTGTGCTGTGACAGGAACTCTGCCCTGTTTTCAGGAGAGCGAGGCCGATTCATCTGACGCGGCACCAGACGTGAGATCATCGCAGTCCGGCTGGTACACGCCGCCGCACAGCAATCCCTGGTTCTTCCATCAACTGTCCCCGGAGACGCTGCGACAGTGTGCGTCTGTGGCCGGCCGGAGTCAGCGCTCGGATGACGAGGAGAGAGATGGCGGACGGGACAAGAAGGTGCTGCGCGCCCTCGGCTGCACTCAGGCTGTGCTCGGCGACGGACAGCTGAGGATTGTCGCCGGGCTGGGGAAGATACAGACGGCGCTGTGGGAGAAAGTTGAGTACCTGAAGGAATGCATTGAGGACGTGCTGCACAAAGTGAGTAACATCAACGATGGCAGCCAGGAGGACTTACTGAATGATATTCAAAATGGAGTTGATACGCTTATTTCCGGGCAGAAGATGGTGTCTGAATTTGTTAAGAAATTCAGATCGGCAGTGATAGATGACACTGCTCTTCTGAAACGTGGGCAACGTTCAATTTTAGGGAAGCTAGTGAGCGCTGAAAAGGACGCCGCAATGTTGAAGGATGCTATAGCATTGCTGAAAAGGACGGTGGAAAGCCTCACAGACGTTGTTGGAAAGCGCTTAACCAAACTGTCTGATGGCCAGACGGAAATTAAAGAAGACATCTCATCGCTAGATAAGTCCATCAATGACCGCTTAGACGACATTAAAGCAGCATTAGATGGCATCCCAACTGATAGCAACGTCGCGGATGCTTTGAATGCGTTAGCAAGTAGCATTACCATGATAAAAACCGATCAGATAATGATAAAATCAAGCTTAGACAGTACGAAAGCCATGATCCTGAACGACATTGAGAAACTGTTTGAAGCCCATAAAGATGTTATTGAAAAACTCAGAAAAAGCAAAAATGCTATATTGAAGGACACGGCGGATCTGAAAGATGGACAAGACATGATCAAAACAGACTTGACGAGTGTCAAGGACATGGTTCTTTCTGACATTGACCAGCTTAAAACAGGGCAAGGAACGATTCTCAGGAGGTTCGATGATTTTAGAAACTTAGAGCCTAAGGTTGACATGATAAAACTAAGCCAGAGCAGCCTAGCAACTGCTGTACAAGTCAACATGGATAAAATATCGGTAGTCGACGATAAGCTCACTGAACTGACGACAAAGTTTTCGTCGTTCGCTTCCAAACAAAACCGGTTCGGCAGGAAGCTGTCGAAAATATCTGAGGTACTGGAGACGCTCACAGCTAAAGTGATGTCCTGCTGTGGCTCAACGCCTCCGACCTGCGGGGAAAATGAGATTTTATCAAGCACCAACAAGTGTCTCGGCTGTCCCAAAGGATTTACAGTACACAAAGACGCCCGGTGTTACTTCTTCTCTAGTGAGAAGAAGAAGTACGAGGAAGCGAAGAGGGATTGTGTCAGCAGGGGAAGCGTCCTCGCCACCATGACGAACGGCAACAAAGAGTTAATCTTCGAAGAGGCTGCAGATGCGCCCAGTGACAGAGTGTGGATTGGACTGTTTAAAACCGAAGAAAGTGACTGGATGTGGGAAGATGGCACGAACTACGATACGAATATAAATCTTTTCCAGAACGACAGATTCAACCAGGACTGTGCCACGGCGTACAGCTCGCCTCGTGGGGATGTTTGGGACGTCACTCCCTGTTCGTCGACAAAAGAATATGTCTGCCAAGTAAGCGCAGAATAGGATGCGTAAAGCATTCTGTGATTTCCACAAGTATTTGTTGTTTGCCTTTTGTAGCTGATTGTAGATTACTCCGCCTTTGGTAGCTGGTTCTTATTTATTAATAGTTATGTAAGCCATACCGTTTATCGCAGTTATGTACGTGTCGCATTGTTGTCTTTTGCAATAAATACGTGGTTTGGGAAGAGGTTGTATGCGCTGTAAGACAACGACGTCTACCATACGTGTGCGATATGCATATGGAACGGAAAGCCGCTGTTTTGTTTTTTAACTTTTAGACTTCTGATAGATTGTCTGTTTTAATTTAATATCGAACAGCACACTGCGCTAAGATATAGTGCATCATATAACACATCAATACACATTTTCTTAATCCGCACCGTGGTGGGCCTCCGAGACAACTTTGCCATAGTGGGGTGGGGGGTCAAAATGACCCCCTCTAACTCTAAAACGAAAAGAGATAGAAAGACGCGAAAAATAGCGTTCGAAAGCCCTCAACATGTTAATTCGAATTTACAAATATCATTGTTAGCTAAGGTCAATATTAGGGCCACTAGAGATCATCAAAGGTCAAATTTCACTATTTTTGGACTTCGCTTCGAAAAACCCCCTATATCTCGTGAACTATGATAGCTAGGAACAATCGAAAAAAAAATCAAAAATGTATAAAAAATTCATTTGCACTGGGTATATCCTCACAATTGAGCTCAGATCAATAGTTAAGGCTCCAGAAGTCATCAAAGATCAAAAATGCAGTTTTGAACAGACTAAAGAGGGCTCTAGACGTGAATTTTTATGTAAACCAATGATCAACCCAATAGCTTCTTACCGTAATAAAAATATATTTGACATTTCAAAAGAGTAGGCACACTCTCTTTAAGAAAAGTGTATTTACATGACTACACCTTTTCTTAATGCGAATCGGCGTCTGTTCAGCTCAATTCGGGATTTATCATTTAAAACGACAGCAGACATACTGTTTGGCATATACACCCTTTCTTAGTTGCGGAGCGTCACTGTTCAGCTAAATTCGGCATTTCTCATTTAAAACGACAGCATTGAATACTGTTTTGACATCTATGCATTCACATCAGCGTAACACACTCCCGCGGCAGTGTTTTTGACAGTGCAATGTGCACTGTCGATGCTTTGTTCCTTTGCCGCGAAGTGTGGTCGCCGATGTGAGAATGCAATATATGTCAACACAGTCATGTCTGCTGTCGGTTTAAATTAGAATATGCCGAATTGAGCTGATCAGACGGCCGAATTTGCATTAGGAAAAGGTGTTGCATACCTTTTCTTAATGCCAGGTGGCATCTGTTCAGCCTCAAATCGGTGTTTCTCATTTAACGACAGCGATGACAATACTGTTTGGACAAATATGCATCTCACATCGGCGTAACACACTCCCCGGCAAAGGGCATTACAAATAGACATGCACCGTGCACTGTCAATGTTTAACCCGCGCGGCCGTAGGGTGGGGTTAATTTACCCCCTCCAGGATTTCCGCAATAACTTGAAAACTATAGCAGATAACAACGTCAAACTTTCAGTACCTTATCCTGCATCAATTTGACGTCTTACTAAAAAAATATCGAAAATAATCAGAATTTTGGGAGATAATGACGTTTTGATGACGTCATGTCATGCCATTTTTGGTTGAATAACGATAAATGTTTGATGCATCGTAGAAAACATAGCTTAAATGCAAATTGCAAACGCAAAACTTAAAGAGGAAGGAAATTACATTTTCTTCAACATGGCAATCTCGGATCTCCAAATTTTTGGGTTTTTGACCCCTTAAAATCAACGGATTTTTCGGAAAATATCCCCAAAATTTATATTTACTCAAGATATTAAAAAAACGGAATATATAAAAGAGAACAAGTGCAATGAAATACCAACAAAATTCAAAGTCATATCTTCGTTTTTCAATGGACTGAATTGCTCTCCAAGCATAAGTAGCTAATGACGTCAATTTTTCCAAAATAAGTTTTCATTATTTTTTGGACAACTGAATACAGATATATATTAATGTCATTTGTTTTGTATTTATAGACAAACTGACCTAAAAAAAAGAAAAAAAAACAATGGCAAAATTTGTTTTTTTTTTAAAAAAAATTCCCCCCTTTATATTAATCAGTTTCCGTTTTGACCTTAGATTGACTAATCTTGAGCCTCTATGGGGTCAAGTTGGTAAAAATTGGCTGTTTGTTATCGATTTTTACGTGTAAAAAACCCCTAAAACAATGTGTCACAAGCTTTCATTGACTCGTTGGTGACAGTGACCTTTTGTGACCCTGAAAGTGTACCTTGACCTTTTCATGCAAATTCACTTTTACTTAATGGCAGGAGATGTATTACATCTTTGAGAGCTTTATGTGGCATTGATAGTCTTATCAAAAGGATTTTCTAATTGATAGTAATGAACCATTAACTTCAATTAACTCGAATTTTCCATATGACCTGACCGTTGATTGACATTTGACCTAACTTGATGCAATTTGTGTATGGCATTCCATTCATTTCATTGAGAGCTTTCCGATGCCGCCTTGCGCGTTCTCGCTGCGGTTATTGGTTCAAGATACGAAGGGGGTAAAATTAACCCCCCGCCTCCTAACGCGCGCGTTCGGTCAGACCCCTAGCCGCCGGCGGGTTAATACACCCTTTTCTTAATGCGAATCGGCATCTGTTCAACTGAACGTGGCTAGTGCAGTGTATATCGTCAAGGCATACTGGAACCTTAGACATTATTTTAACACTTTGACACATTTCAATTAAAACAGAATATCTTCTGGTTCATATTCGAACGGAGTCAATGGACATCGGCAGGAAACATTCAAATAATCGACAGATCATTATGTGCGTTGCAATTTTTGGGCCGTCACGAAAACTAGAATGACGCTGCCCAGTCAACAAACTTGCCTATCTCTAAATGAAACGCTGTCAGCTCCATTGCATTATAAATCTGAAACCAAGTGACCAGTGTTGGACACGGTGCCGTCGATTTGCAATGCCCTTTGCCGCGGGAGTTGTGTTTACGCCGATGTGAAGATGCAATATATGGTCTAACAAGTATGTCTGCTTGCGGTTTCAATGAGAATATGCTCGAATTGAGCTGAACAGATGGCCACGCTCGCATTGAGAAAAGGTGGTAAACCCTTGCGCGGGATCAATAGTTACGCCGATGTGAGATGCATATATGCCAATCAGTATGTCATGCTGTCGCTTTAAATGCGAAATGCCGAATTGAGCTGAACAAACGCCGATTCGCATTAACCCTCGCCCTGGTGGGAGTCATTTTGATCCCCCCTGAGGTTTTTCCAAAATAGCGGGAAAACGGCGGCGCGCAGCGCCGCCAAATTTTGTACAGCTGTTTGAACATCAATTGCCCACACTTCGTCAAATTATTTGACTTCAGGTCATCCCTGGGCAGGTCACCAGGTCACTTCAAGTTGAATTTGTACTTATACTCTGTTTTGCATTTGTTTTGTTTCAAAACTCATAAACGATCGCCACTATAATCATAGTCCGAAGATGTTCATTTCCAATGGCGCACCAATGATAATAAACAAACCATTACGAAATCTCTCTAGTTCTAGTAGCGAAATCTCTCTGGCGAATACTTGTTCCACCGGAATGATTTTGGCGAATTTCGAATATCTCAGCAACTATAGTGAATCTGGGGAAATAAGTGCATGGCTAAATTCAGAACAATATACTTTCTACAGACTAGTGGCAACAACTCCACATGACCAATGTGAGTAGGCACACTCCCTTTAATGCGAATTGGCATCTGTTCAACTGAACGTGGCATAGTGCAAGTCATATCGTCAGGCACACTGGAACTCAGACCCCATTCGAACACTTTGACACATTTCATTAAACAGAATTAGTTCTCTCACATATGTTCCGGTTTTTAAAATGCTTTCGAAAAGTTTGATTTTGTGGGATTTTTTGCATTTTTTCGGGGCTCAAAAACTCAAAGTTTTGAGATTCCGAAATGACCATATTAAAGCAAATGTAACCTAACGTTTTTTTTCGTTTCATATCTTCTGCAAAACTATATTTTTATAATTTGTTAAACATTTATCATTTTTACGAACATGACGTCATCAAAACGTCATTAATTCCGAAACTACTTCACCAATTTCAACGAAATTTCGAAAGGATATGTATAATTGTTGTAAGCTCAGCTACTGAAAATTTCAGTAAGATCAGCTGGATGTGTGCAAATTTATGCAATAAAAACCTCAGGGGGAGTCCTGTTAGAACCCCACCGTAGGACAAGGGTTAAACAGGCCCTGCTTTGACATGTTTCTCAAGGTCGTGTTTGGCGCAACTTTATAGCGTCCGATAGTCAGGGCTGGGAAACCCTTGCTGTGTGTCACCGTTGTGATCTGAAGCCAAAAGTTTGTCACCAATGCTTTTTCTACATTTTTCTAGAGAAAAAAGACTGTTAGATACATGGTATTATGACATCAATATCAATTATGATGTCAATAGTGCCATGCACGGTATGCTTTGACTTCGAATTCACCTCCGCAGGGTGAGAATCAGAAATTAAAATTACTAGTGGTCAACAGAAAGGTGCAGGGAAGTAGGTATTGTTGTAGCTATTGCAACAAACAACAATGTTTATCATTAGTTGCCGGACACCAATGAAATAAGTGAATAACTTGCTTTGCCATTGCATGCCTTACTAGGGCCCTTATAGCTCTGTCAAAAGCGCAAGCGCAAAGGCCCCATGCAACCTAATGGTAAGCACGGCCGGTTGCTTGGCAGAATAATCCGTTTTCTTAAGCATGGCCGCTATTGGAAGCATACGTGACAATTTTCAAAATAAGCTCGCATGTCAGCTCACAGTCAGGTCAAAGGAATTCAAGGAATGACACTGGGATGATATATATAGTATTATATATATATATTTATATATATATATATATATATAATATATATATACTTTATAAGTATATATATATATATATAAGATATTATATAATATATATTATATATATATATATTAGGCGGCGCCACCGGGGGGCAGGGGCAGCTGCCCTCTGGTGTCAGCCAGGGGGGGGGCAAACATATCTTTTTGTCCACTGAATTTCACGGAGGCCTCACTTCAAAAAAGGTGCCCCTGCCACATCTGGGAAACCAAAATGTGGCCCCTGGTCATTTTTTTTGCATGATGCCTGCATAAGGTCATTGTAGGCCCCTGGTACTAGTGCCACAATACTAGAAAGGAGGTCCCCCGTACTAAGCAGGAGGCCTCCTGAACTGAACAGTAGGCCCCTTGTACTAAACAGTAGGCCCCTGTACTTAGCAGGATGCGCCCGTACTAAACAGGATGCGCCCGTACTAAACAGGATGCGCCCGTACTAAACAGGATGCCCCGTACTCAACAGGATGCCCCTGTACCAAACAGGATTCCCCTGTACAAAACAGGAGGCCCCATACTAACAGGAGGCCCCCGTACTCAACAGGAGGCCTTCTCTACTAAACAGGAGGCCTTCTCTACTAAACAGGAGGCCTTCTCTACTAAACAGGAGGCCCTCATACTAAACAGGAGGCCCCCGTTCTCAACAGGAGGCCTTCTCTACTAAATAGAAGGCCCCCATGCTAAACAGGAGACCATGCCGGTATTACACATGAGGCCCCAGTACTAGATGGGAGGCCCCTGGTACAAGACAGAAGGCCTCTTTACTAAACGGAGGCTCCCGTACTAAGCAGGAAGCCCCCGTAGTATAAAAAGACCCCCAGTACTAGATCGGAGGCCCCTGACACCAGACAGGAGGCCAACGTACTACAAAGGAGGCCCCCGTACTAAACAGGTGTCCCCCGTACTTAACAGGAGGCCCCCTGTACTAAACAGGATGCCTCGTACTTAACAGGAGGCCCTCTGTACTAAACAGGATGCCCAGTACTAAACAGGAGGTCATGCTGGATCAATTACAACACGAGGCCCTCAGTACTAGATAGGAGGCCCCTGGTACCAGACAGGAGGCCCCAGTACTTAACAGGAGGCCCCAGTACTTGAGAGGACCCCTGTACTCAACAGGATGCCCAATGTACTAAACAGGAGGCCCCTGTACTCAACAGAAGGCCTTCTCTACTAAACAGGAGGCCTTCTCTACTTAACAGGAGGCCCCCATACTAAACAGGAGGCACCCGTTCTCAACAGGAGACCTTCTCTACTAAACAGAAGGCCCCATACTAAACAGGAGGTCATGCCGGTACAACACATGAGGCCCCCAGTACTAGATGGGAGGCCCCTGGCACAAGACAGAAGGCCCCTGTACTAAACGGGAGGCCCCCGTACAAGCAGGAGGCCCACGTAGTTAAAAAAAGGCCCCCAAGTACTAGATAGTGAGGCCCCTACCACCAGACAGGAGGCACCCGTACTAAACAGGAGGCCCCCGTACTAAACAGGAGGCCCCCGTGCTAAGCAGGAGGCCCCCGTACTTAACAGGAGGTCCCCTGTACTAAACAGGATGCCCAGTACTTAACAAGAGGTCAGCTGATATTACACACGAGGCCCTCAGTTCTAGATAGGAGGCCCCTGGTACCAGACAGGAGGCCCCCGTACTTAACAGGAGGCCCCCCGTACTCAACAGGATGCCCCCTGACAGCTGCTGTGCCGGCACCGCACGATGGGTGCACCGGTACGTGAAACGCGACTGGCTGGGTCGACCGGCGCTCGCTCGCGCCGGGTAGGGACGTGGGGCACTCATACGTGAACCACTAGAGTGTGCCGAGCGCCTGACCGACCGTCGGTGGCGGTCGGGGCGGACGCAAGGTAACTGAAATACTGGGCGGAGGGTTCAAAAAGCGAAGTGCGGTGGCAATCACAGTGGAGTAACTACTGATGACGTATGCGAAACGTCACGGGATTTGTGACGTTGAAATATGCCCACATATGCCCAACGGTTTTTGCGTTGAAACTCAGCAACTGGGTCGCTTTGGAGGGGAAAATTTCGGATTTGGGGGTTTCTCAGCACACCCGACAATCTGGCTATCTCAGTTAAAAACTAATGTTAAAGGTGCTATATTCCCTTTAA
>VOPJ01009207.1:28166-41983 GCA_014673585.1 Semibalanus balanoides
AGACTATCATGGGTGCCCAAACCCCAAGCCCAACCCAGCCGAAACCCATGAACACCAAGCCCAGACCCAGACCAGACCCATTCAAATTAATAATATTGATACCCATGCTCATTGGGGCTCATTCAGATAAGGCAGATAATTATTTTCACAAAATTTGCAACCATTACCCTAGCATGTTGACTTTCATAATATTAACGAGAAAAAATATTAGGCACCTGTGTGTTGCTGCTGATTTGAATTTATCGAACACTTCGCGGTCAACATTATCATATTGGTTCAGACCTAGGATCAGACATGGTTTAACAAATATTACTGTCCTATTACTTATCACGATTTATTGTTGTCATATAATTGCCAAAGTCTATTTTTTAAGTGTCCAATATCATATAAAAAACATATTTACCTGGTTAAACATCTGGTTGTCAAGTAAAAAATAACTGTTAGCGACATTATTCCCAAATTGTCATACCCATGCCCGCCCAGTACCCATGAAAAGTCAAAAAATGCATACCCAACCCAGACATTTGGAAGAATTGAGTGGGCACCCATGGGTGCACCCAGCCAATGATAGTCCCTGAATCAAGCCACGGGAATGGGCTACGAGCTACGGGCTTTGTACAAACAGAAAATATTTGTACAAACAGAAAACATTGTAGAAAGAAACTTTTTTCAAAACAATAAACAAACAATCGAAAAAGTGACAATTTAATAAAAAAAGTGTTTTTATTTACGCAACAGGGATCGGGATACGGGAATTGGATTCAGGAACTGGAAACGGAAAAAGAATATGGGAACGGGATACGGGAATGGAATACCGTATACTGTATATTTACCGTATATTTAGTAACGTGATTTTTTAGGAACATTTATTCACAGTTCTCATCAAATCAAAGGAAAAAACGTTCGAAGTACCTCCGCAGACTATAAGAGAAGAATCAATACCGTTCATGTAACAGATATAAGTTAATATGTGTGTAAATTTTATAAAATTGGAATTAATGCGAAAATAAAATAAAATCAGCGTATGCACCTTTCACCCTCGCCCAGAACAGCAAAGTCACTGCGTGTCAGGATGGGGGGGTACGGGGTAGTACGTTTCGCCCCTTCTTGCGATTCGCCCCTAATTGAGCTAGCTTCGATTCAAAACGAGCGTGTTGCCTGTGACGAGAGGAAGCCAATGACATATGATTTTAAGGTCCTGGATAGATAGGTGACCTCTGAGATCATGTCAAAGACCAAAATGTCACCAATCGTTAATGTGTGCAAATTGTATACTGATGGAGCTAAAGTGGTAAAGGAGCATCTAAGTATGCTAAATACATGCCAAATTCGAAATCAGCGTTACAAAATGACCTAATAATGCCAAATTCCAGAAAGGTCATGCCAGGTCATCTGAGGCCAGTGGTTTTGGTTTACTTTTGGAAGCACATGACCCCAGTGAAGCTTATAATTATGACAAATGACTCCAAGATTTGAAATCAGCGTCACAAACTTTCCTGAAAACGGCCAGAAGCCAAAAAAGTCATCTGAGGTCATCGCAAATCAGTGACCTCAGTTGACCTCAGATAAGGTCAGTTGAGGTCACAATCTCAGCAGAAAACACACCTGTCACCTGGAAGCACCTTTGCATTTGCTCCTGAACGTCAAACACTCGGAAACTGCACATGTAACAAGGATAAATACTACGGGACGCCAGTTTCGCCTGATACGACCTTGAGAAACAGGTCATAGGTCACGGGTCACGAAAGTTGGAAGTTCGAAATTTTCAGAATATGTGTCAAATGGTGCAAAAGTAGGGTACTATAAGTTTCATTGCCATTGGTTACAAACTACATGAGTAATTTGTGAAAACCCGAAGGGGGTGGCCATCCACCCCTACCAAGAGACTATCATGGGTGCCCAAACCCTAAGCCAGCCCAGCCGAAGTCCATGTACACCAAGCCCAGACACAGACCAGCGCATTTTTAATTCATAATATTGGATAACCCATTCCCATTGGGCCCCATTTCAGATAAGGCAAGATACTTATTTCACAAATTTTGCTACCATTAATTCTAGCGTTGTTGACTTTCATGCTATTAATCGATAAATATGTCAGGCACGTATGTGATGCTGTTTTGATTCGGACATATCGAACACTTTGCCGGTAAACATTATCATATTGGATCAGACTTAGGATCAAGAAGTGATTTAAAATCTTACTGCCCTGTTACTAACCGCACGGATTTATTGTTGTCATAATACTTGCCAAGTCTATTGTTAAGCGTCTTATATATCATCTAAAAAAACATATTTACTTGGTTAAAAGTTGTAAAGTAAAAAAGAACGCTTAGCGATATTTTTCTTTAAAATTGCCATACCCATGCCCGCCCAGTACCCATGAAAAGTCAAAAAATGCATACCCAACCCAGACAATTGGAAAAATTGAGTGGGCACCCATGGGTGCACCCAGCCCATGATAGTCCCTGCCCCCTGCCCGGGTGAGGGTTAAACATAGACATGATCAACGACACCATATTATAAGATAAGGTATGAATGTGAAATCATGTCATATATCATAAGTCATAAGCTAATGCAGACAAATCAATCAAAATGTGAATATTTCCCTTTGAGGAAACTGGTGTACCCGGCAGCCCCGTCCGTGGCTGTGTGCTGTGCTGACCCCGCCCTATGCTAGCTAAGCCGTTGGACATGCAGGTGTGAGGGTCACTGAAGGCCATTGTGCAAACGCCAACGTATATAAGACAGGCCAGCATGGGGTCGAGGTATCCACCAGACGTTCATTGGAGCTATCCACTGTCCAATCCCACCAGCAACAAACATGAACTTCAAGCTGCTCGTAAGTAATGCTATGGTAAAATATTGCATTGTCACAATATTTGTGCATATATGAAGGTATTTATAAATACCTACACTTTGAGTGATATTTCACACTCTTTAGTATTCTGTCATGAAACGTCATGTTTTTTGTTTTTGTTTTTTACCCTCTCATGTGATGTCTTGAGGATCGATCACCTATTCGGAATACCAACGCAACATGGTCCCAATAACATCCTTGTTAACATCCATCACACAACTCCGTAAACGACTCTCTTTAATCCAGTTATCTAATGTCACCAGCCTTAGCAGAATATTAAATCTGACATAATATTTTTTACCGTTTCAGCTGGTGCTTGTTGCCGCCATTGTGGCTGTGGCTTCAGCCAGCTACGGTGGATACGGTCGCCGTAGCTATGGAGGCTATGGTGGAGGCTATGGTGGGGGCTATGGAGGAGGCTACGGTGGAGGCTACGGTAGAGGCTATGGTGGAGGCTACGGTGAGGCTACGGTGGATATGGAGGCTATGGCCGTAGCTATGGAGGCTATGGAGGCTACAGAGGAGGCTACGGAGGCTACGGAAGTTACGGTTATCACTAAAGTGTGTGTCTTTGCTTATACTTAATTGTTTCTCTCTATTTTCTACGTCAACAGGACATTACAAGTCGCTGAATATTTTATGTCTTGCAATAAACCAACCGGAAGAAGCTTTCGTCTATATAAAATGTTTCACTGGAGGCATTGAATGTTCGAATTCCGAATGGCTAACTTACAGAAATACTTGACAGGCTCACACAGAAGGCACCACTGCAGGCAGTTAGCGCTCGACTCCTGTACAAACAGACTGGTTATTGATTCAACTTTTTGGAACGATTCAATCATGATTCATTTCGTAACATAAATTATTATATCGTCGTTTGATTCATGTATAACAACTTTGAGTAATGATTATTTTACGATATAAGATCAAAGCCAATGTTTTATGTCATTCACGTTTGATTCAACATTGGAACAAAACATTGAACAATCTTTGATGCAAATCAGCATGTTTATATGCATTTTTTATTCCAATCAACGTTTCACGATCAAGGATTCGATAATGAAGTCATTTTTTTTATTCAAGGGACTTTGATTGAGCGATTCCAATCGGTTCAATCAGAGTCTAATCAATAACCAATCTCGATACAACTAAGCTAGACAAGCGTCAAAGAGGCGTCTCCGCGGACCGAGGCCCGCCAACCAGGCTACACACTTCCACCCCCCCCCCCCCCACACACACACACAGACCGGAGCCGTTGTTTCCTCCCGAGAGCTCCTTTCACTCTCCCTCTGGCAGTGGACAGCGCTGGTCCTGGCCGGCGTAATGTTTTCACGGACGTCATTTGGTACATGTACTAATTTCTCCAGAGCCACACTAACTTGCACTTTGGAAACGATTATCTACTTATCACTCATGTCTATCAGTGTGGGGAGAAAACACATCAATATAAATGCATTGCTTATAACGCATTCACAACCACCCACCTACAGCCACTTGCAGTGAACACCTTCAATGGTGGCGCTGGAAGGCCAAAAGAGCCCTTGGGCTGCGGCTTGGCCAAGATACCCTCCTCCGCCTAGCTGGTGACCCAGGTAACAGATATCCGTTGTAACAACGTTATGAAAAATCAAGTTGGAATTTTACGTTTTAACAACGTTGCGACAACGTCGTGAATGTAATGTGAATAAAAAGTTGTATAAACGTCGCTGTTAAAACGTTGCAGCAACGTTGTATCGTTACGATGCCACAACTTTGTTTCTAGTAAGCTTGGGAAGAACAGCTCGCAATGTGGTACAATTATCTAAATTGAGCATATTCACCTATCTTGCTAAGATTAATGATCGACCACGTAAAGTCACGTTAAGCTATGCTTGTCAAAAAGTAACGTTATAAGCAACGTTGTTTCAACGTTTTGTGAGCGTCACGAGGTTAATGTTTGTGACAACGTTCCTGGGAGTCTACAAAATTACACACTCAAAACGTTGTGTAGTTGTGCTGCAACCTTGTTACAACGTAGCGACAACGTCAAATTGTTAGCTGGGACACTATGCCTAGGCTTTCCAGGCCTTTCGGAATTTGTCATTTGAGGAACTAGCCGCACCCTTAAAAAGTTCGCCCCCCCCCAACTTGAAAGTACTTCCCATGAAATGGGAAAATTGAAAGTACTTCCCATGGCTATACGCAACGACATCTAGTTTCAAGTATCTACCCAACTAACAATTTGACGTTGTTGCTACGTTGTGACAAGGTTGCAACACAACTACACAACGTTGTGATAGTGTAATTTTGTAGACTTCCAGGAGCGTTGTCAAACGCTACCTTTTTACTTCTCCTAACCCGTCTCCTATTCGCGATCATTCGTTGACGTGTGATACCTAGTGGCCCAGAACAACTTCTCTGAATATTCAGGAAAAACCGTCCTCAAGCTTTAGATATAAGAATATTAGAATCATTACATTATCTTTCAACGCCATCCTCTCTCATAATTTGTCTTCAATCTTTTCGCACTTCAAACCCGTTTCGCTGACATTACCAAAAGTTTCTGCTGCCCGGTGTTTTTTACTGATCATGTCACACGTGTCTGGTTTGCATTTAATCCTGTTGATTCTGTGTTTTAAAAATAATTGCCTGAAGATACAGTATAGAACTGTGAAAACGCGCGAATACATATGAAATGCCTTTTTCTTAAGTTTTAACATTATTATATATATAATATATATTATATATATATTATATATATCATATATATATATGTTTATATATATATAACATATATGATATTATAATATGTAAATTTATAAATATATATATTATGTTTATATAATATAATATATATTTCATATTTATTATATGTATACAATATATAGTATATATATATATATATATATATAATATATATATATATCGGGTTTGAACCACAAGCTCTATATAAAATTGTTTAAATTGCTCATTATCATAAGCAAACGCTGTATAAAAAATGTGTTTCAATAAAGATAATAACCGAATACCCATTGAAAAATTCAAGTGTATTTCTCGTTGACCCACGCTGGGCCGGGGGGGCGTTTAGACGCCCCCTCCCTCTCAGGTTTTTACTGGATATCCGAAAAACGGCACCGCTTAGCGCCGCTAAATTTGTGGTTCCTGTTTAATGATCATTTTTACAGCTGTCGCTATTTTTGACTTCATGTCATGTCAGGTCAGGTCACCTGGCCAGGTCATGTGACACCACCTCCAGAAACGTTTGTGGTCCTACCAAAGCCACAGATTTGGGTTGATCGGTTTCGTACTTACAGAATTTCATGAAATTATTACTAGCTACAATTATTGTATCGTGGATTTCTTATATCAATGACTTAACCCACGCACGGACGGGGGAGCGGATATCCGCCCCCCCCCCTACCCCCCGAAGGTTTTTCAGGAGTAAGCGTAAAAACGGTGGCGCGTAGCGCCGCGAATTTGCAAAGCTGTTAGGGTATCATTTACCCACACTTTCTGAATTTGTACGTGCTTACTTTCTTGTTGTCAGGTCACATTAAATGACCTGACCTCAAGTAACGTTTTTGAAAGTTTGTCAACTTGCCAAAGCCACAGTGGTGAGTCAAACAGTTTGAAACTCACAGTGTGTGATAAGGCTAGTGGTATTAACAGTTCGTATTTCTCTGATTTTTTGTGTCGGTGACCTGGGGTCGTGTTAATTTCGTGACCTCCCATTATAAGTCTATTGGAGAAAATTGAAATGCGCACCAATCAAACCAAACCTGGCAAAATATGGTCGGCTTTCATCCTGTTCACTATTTTGGAGCTTAGCAGAAGAATACATGTTGTAATTTTCTTCCGTGACCTCTTGAAGGTCAAATCCAATGTGCCCCAAGGGCATATGGTTTTTGTAAAATAACTTATATTTTACGAAAGGTAGAGTGCTATGGTTTTCACCATTTTGTTTTTCATGTCGAGCTCCATCGAATGATATGAAATTTATCTTGACCTTGACATGACCTCAGATCAGGTCAGGTCACATTTTTTAGCTTGACCTAGCTAGGTCATGCGATATATGATTCGATGCACCCTGATGAGAGAAATATGATGGTGGCAAAATCGCTGCTCTAGCGTTTATACATACAAAGTTTTAAGCAAAAAACTTTTTCCATGAAATACGGCATTTCGACTTTTGCTGACCTCTGGAGCCTACACTATTGACCCTAACTCAAATTTGAAAGAAGTTTGCAGAAAGAACGTTTTAAGGGCATTTCCATGTTTTTTTCGGAATGCTTCTAGCTATCTTAATTATTGAGATATCCCGAAAAATGTGAAGCAGTGCTCAATTTCCTCGAGATATGGGGAAATTTGACCTGGTTTAACCTCTGGTGAACTCAATATTTACCTGATAAAAAACTAAGCAATTTCCCTAGTTCTTGTGACGACCTACCTAACACCGTTTTGCGCTTCTCGCTACGTTGCGTAGTTTTTAAGTTCTCTGGGGGGCGGTTATTCCTCTTGACGCGTCTTGACGAGACAATGTGTTTGTCTCGTCAAGACGCGTCTCCCAATGAGCAGCATGACTATATAAGGTCAAGACCTTGACCAGAGATCACATTTCTAGGGTGAACTAACCTGGTTATCATATACATGATTCAAAGCGCCTTGACGAGTTAAACACGATAGTGTCTTAATTACTTCCGTATTCCAACTAAGTAAACAGTTACTTGTGAAAACAGTTTGGGCAAAAGTAGCCTTTTTTACTTTCGATGACCTTTTGAGCTTTAACGAATGACATGAGTTCAAATCTGAGGACATGTAGGCGATTGCAAATTTCAATAGCCTTCAATTGCATTTTTCAGTTCCCTCCTAGCAATCATACCTTCCGAGATAGCTGGGAGTATCTGGAGCTAAGCCATAAATCTGGAAAATCTGGCTTCCGGTGACACTAATATTGACCCGAGAAAACTTTTTACTGAAATAGTTGGGGCGTTCCATGACAGATCGTCCAAAACAGTCTCGAAATAACACCCTATTATCACAGATTTCAATAAAACTGTATACTTCGGGTTATCTGAGCTGTTTATTTAAGCTGTGCCATTTTCAGCCTCGTCCGTCAAATGGTTTTTGAGTTATAGCCTCAGGCATCATTCGATTTTGTTCAAACATTTCATTTTCAGCGGGCGATATCTCCCGTCTAAATTATGGAGTCATATAAAACTATACATCATAAGAATCATCATAAACCATAGATTAATGTGATAAAGCATTTTTGAAAATTCCAAAATTTCGAAATTTTTCAACGCGGTTTAAAGTAAAAACACGTTTTCTATCATGTGGCCACTAAAAATTATTATGTTTTTCCTTGTCAGCATTGAGTTCAATGTATAAGCATTCGATAGTAAAAATATTGGAGAAGACTTTTTCTCTAAATATTGTGTTTGTGTTTTTTAATTTGGAAAAATAATGGTCACCAGCACGTATTTGATAATAATTTTGCACGTAAGAGAGTAAGACAGCTTAACTGAAGAGCATTATATTTGCTTCGTCGAGATGCATTTGATAATACATAACATGACCCCTGCAGGTCGCTTTTGACTTCAAGGTCACGTGACTAGTACAGAAAGTACTAGCTAGTATACTAGACTAGTGCTTTCTAGACTAGTACTAGCTAGACTAGTACTTTCTTTAAA
Organism: Semibalanus balanoides; assembly: GCA_014673585.1. NCBI lineage: Eukaryota > Metazoa > Arthropoda > Thecostraca > Balanomorpha > Balanidae > Semibalanus > Semibalanus balanoides. Next base: position 36,693 of record VOPJ01009207.1, read on the forward strand.
TAGTAAATTAGATTCGCCGCGACTTGACCTTGAAATGTCTATCTGTATCAGAGGGTAATATCACTTAACTTTACAGCCCAAAGTCAAGCCTCAAAAATATTCTTGCTATTCTGGCTGTTAAATTACTAAAAGAAGCTAAGATTGTTGACAATATAATTAACTGCATACGCTTTTTACTTTTTAAGTTGACTGACGGAATGGTGATGTTCAGTTTGCAATATTCGAAATAATTATAGCCCGCAAAGAAGTCATTCAAAATAGTGCGGAGGGACTTCCAATTTTACGAATAATTGCCAATCATTGGAGGTGCTTAAGTCTTTTTTGATCTAACGGGGTCAGTTTTTTGGGAATCGGACTTTGCAGGTAAAATCGAACACGCTTAATCTACCGATACTTACCAAAAACTGTATATCGGCCCACGAGATGGCACTCTCCGTTTAACACGCGCACTGGAGGGGGGCACTTTTGTGCCCACCCCCACATGTTCGTGAATATCTAGAAAACGAAGCGGCGCTTGGCGTTAGTGTTTGTGCGACATTTACGGCAACACAATAGCGGATCGTTTGACGCCATAAATCCTAATCGGTCGGTATGTTTTTGAGTTATATGGATTTGAATTCCAAAATGGCGGTCAGAATCGAGGTCGGCGAAGCGATATTTCGGAACAAACAGTCAGATCGGGACGATTCAAACGCCATTTGGTAGCCAGTGTCAATGTTCATCCTTAAACAGAACTTCAGACACATTGCAGTTGACCTGTAACGTCACAGAGGTCAAATCCCCAAAAGGTGACATTTTTCCCGATTTGACATTCATGACCTCGTTTGACCTTTGAGATTTTGACCGAACGTCACCAAAATGCGAAAGAATGTAGATCATCGCAGCACCTACCTACCCTGCAAGTTTAAACGTTCTAGCTTTCTTACTTTCTGAGATCTCACGGGGGGGCACAAAAGTCCTACTCCATCAAGTGCGTGTTAGTGGCATACCTTTACCCCTCTCCAGTGCGCGTGTTAAGGAAACTGGTGTACCTGGCATTTCCGTCCCAGGCTGTGTGCTGTGCTGACCCCGCCCTATACTAGTTAAGCTGTTGGCCATGCAGAATAGCTGGTGTGAGGGTCACTGAAGGCCATTTTGCAAACACCTCCGTATATAAGACAGACCAGCATGGGTCGAGATATCCACCAGACGTTCATTGGAGCTGTCCACTGTCCAATCTCACCAGCAACAAACATGAACTTCAAGCTGCTCGTAAGTAATGCTATGGTAAAATATTGCATTGCCACAACATTTGTCCATTGATGAAGGTATACATAAAATACGTACATTTTGGGTGATATTTCCAGCATTTCAGCTATTCTGTCATGAACGTTATTGTTTTGTTGTATACCTTCTCTTGTCTATGAGGATCACATATTAGGAATATCCAAGCAACATGATCCCATTAACATCCATGTTAAAGTTCATGACACAACTATGTAAACGACTCTATTTAGTCCAGTTATCTAATGTCACCAGCCTTAGCAGAATATTAAAACTGAAAAAAATATGTTTTACCGTTTCAGCTGGTGCTTGTTGCCGCCTTTGTGGCTGTGGCCTCAGCCAGCTACGGTGGATACGGCCGCCGTAGCTATGGAGGCTATGGAGGCTATGGTGGAGGCTACGGTGGAGGCTACGGTCAAGGCTACAGCGGAGGCTACGGTGGATATGGAGGCTACGGCCGCAGCTATGGAGGCTATGGAGGCTTCGGTGGAGGCTACGGTGGAAGCTACGGTGGATATGGTGGCTACGGCAGTAGCTATGGAGGTTATGGAGGCTACAGTGGAGGCTACGGAGGCTACGGAGGCTACGGAGGCTACGGTTACCACTAAAGTGTCTCTTTGCCTATACTTCATTGTTTCTCTCTTCACTTTCAACGTCAACAGAACAGTGACAGTCGCTGAATATCTATGACTTGCAATAAAGCTACCGGAACAAGCTTTCGTCTTTATAAAATGTTTCACTTGAGACATTGAATGTTGAAATTCCGAATGGCTACTGTCCCACATATATAAATCGGTGTTTGACCACAAGCTCTGGATAAATAGTTGTAATTGCTCATGATCATAAACAAAAGCTGTATAAAAATGATATTTCAATAAAGAAAATAATCGAAAACCTTATGAAAAATTCAAGTGTTTGTCATTGAATAAGAGGTATGATGTGATGTGTGTCTCGTTCTAGGTAGGGCGTCTGTCTACAGGGCCGACGATCATGATGCAGGTTTTTTCGTGGATATTAAGAAAGCTCTTGAGTGCGCATTGTTCTAGGAGTGTAGGGATAGAAGTTCACTGTGTTTTGTTGATCAGTTTTACTAGCTGAGTTGAAAGGGGGCGTGAAACACCCCCCGGCCCAAGAAGGTATCGCGAGCACCCGGCCTGTTCGTAGGTTAGTCTACATATAGGCGAAATACTCCATCTATTTGGCTCTTAAGGGAAGCGTGCCAACTCGCGGGCCAATATAGAGTTTGTGTGTGTTAATCGGTAGGGTGGTGCATTGTGTGTACTCTGCGATTGCGTGTAGCGAGAGATAGAGAGATATTTTATGATGATGTATGTCGCTCTTAGAGCTTTGTAGCCTATGGTCTGTACTATGTGATAGACCAAGAGCCCAGTCTTACCGACGTGCGTTGGATGTGTAAGCACGGCACTAAAATCCAAATTAAAGAACTTGTCGCATTGAACGCAGCGTATGGCATAACCATGCGAGGAGGATACTGTAGTAATGAGTGTATGTAGCATAGACAGCACATCGGAGTTGGAGTTCACTGGTCGTGATATTATTGGGATTGTTTGGAGAAGAAGTAAGCGGTGAGAAAGCTGTTATTAGCTCTCTGTATGTAGCTGTTAGCGCAGTAATTGGAGTGTGCGTACGAAGCTGGAAGAGAGCATTACTGGTCACGCACACAATGGAAGTGATGAATAGAGAATTGATCGCCAATCAGCTATACGCAGGGACGTGGGAACGCGTGGAGGCGATGGGGTAACTCGCACCACAAGCCTTGGAGCTAGGTGTCGGCCGCTCCGCGTCTTTTTACCATGATAATTTTAACTTGATCTAGCATCAACGGCATTGTCTACGGATTTTTTATGTTTTGTAGAACAAAGGTGCAGTTTCAAGCACAAGTTCAAAATGCAAGAAAATTTAACCCTATTAGTGGTAGGCTTCTGGCTACTCTATTAGTGGCAGGGGGGTAGATTCGCCCCCTCCCTCGGAGATCTTTAGATCTAACTAAGCGCCGTTTTACAAAAATGTAACGGCGGCCGCGTTTCCCCTTAAGCACGATCCAAATTTCTTTTGAAAAAGTGGGGGCTTCGGGGGCAAAACCAAAGTTCAAAGTAATTTTGATCCAAGACAGCTGCCTTTGTTATCAACCAATTGTAACAAAATTAAAAAGAATCAATAGATATTGTGTAGAAGATTGATATATCGCTGGTTTTTGTTCGTTATTTTGACATCAGGCAAAACAGTTATTAAGCATATTTTTCAGCCATAGGCGCCAGGCGGTGCCATGCCAGGCTACTGAAAAAGGGAGGCGAAATATAGCAAATATTATCCGCAGTCATATTGCTAGCAAGCAATATAAATGAAATACTGGTCATAGATGATTCCGTCTTGAATGGTTTAATTCATAATAGGCGTATCCAGGATCCAAATTTGGGAGGCGCAAGCCTTTTTGATAGGAATATATCCCGCTATTATAATACTAACTAGTACACATTGACTATTCCACTTGCATCTTCTAGTCTCATTGGGTACCCACTTTTTACCCTACCTGGACTCGCCTATTATCCTTTAATGTTTCAAAGAGATGCGTTTTTCATCTGATGCGTTTTTCATTTGAAAATTGCTGTTTATGATGTCATTGTAGGTCCATGCACCTTTTTTTGCAATAATTTGACCTTCTTTTTCGATTCCTGAGCGCGCCTCTGCAAAAAGATGGCCTCATTTCCTCTCCTGGCCTCATTTGTGCATGCATCATTCGCAATTGTTTGTCTTATTTGCCATAGTCGCTGGCATATTGTAATAACTGGGAACGGGATACGAGAACGGGATATGGGAACGAGATATGGGAACAGGATGGGGAACGAGATTAGGGAACGGGATTAGGAAACGGGATTAGGGAACGGGATTAGGGAACGGGATTAGGGAACGGGATTAGGAAACGGGATTGGGAGACGGGATTAGGAAACGGGGTTAGGGAATGGGATTAGGGAACGGGATTAGGGAACGGGATTAGGGAACGGGATTAGGGAACGGGATTAGGGAACGGGATTAGGGAACGGGATTAAGGGAACGGATAGGGAAACTGGCATTAGGGAAACGGGATTAGGGAACGGATTAGGGAACGGGATTATGAACGGGGATTAGGAACGGATTAGGGAACGGGATTAGGGAACGGGATTTAGGGGAACGGGATTAGGGAACGGATTAGGAACGGGATTAGGAACAGGATTGGCGAACGGGATTAGGAAACGGGGATTAGGGAACGGGATTAGGGAACGGGGGATTAGGGAACGGGATTAGGGAACGGGATTAGGGAACGGGATTAGGGAACGGGATTAGGGAACGGGATTAGGGAGCTGGATATGGGAACGGGATAAGGGAAATGGCTGCGGAATCAAGCTACGGGAACGGGCTTACGAGCTACGGGCTACGTGAACGAGAAATGGGAATAGTATACGGAAACGGGATAAATCAGAACCCAAAATCCTGTAAACAGAACCACTTTTTCCAAAATAATAAACAAACAATCGAACAAGGGGCAATTAAATCAAAAGACTATTTATGGACAATGGCGACCTACTAAGTATTTGTGATTTGTTTCAGAGATATTATCACATTGCTTTCATATGAAAGAAAAACGTCAGATATACCACGCATGATATTGAGAAGGAGCACTAGCGGATCCAGGGGGCGGCAGGGGCGTTAGCCCCCCCTTCCCCCCATATTGCCTGAAATTGACGAAATTTGACATATATTCCACTGTAGAGGGAAATCTCATAAACTTTTGCTGAGGGATATTTGTCTTAAACCGTTCAGTAAGGTACAAGGAAGCCATATCCGATGAGTTTTTCGCATTTGAAGAAACTTTTTGAAAATTAGCCCCCCCCCATGCCCAGGTTCTGGATCCGCCAGTGAGAAGGAGCATACATTTAATTATAATTTATAAGAAGGGGAGACCGGGGCACGTTCTGTCACTTTTTTGCTAATTGGCCCTGGCGTGCACACTTTTCAGAGTTGGTGATTGA
>VOPJ01009208.1:0-11488 GCA_014673585.1 Semibalanus balanoides
TTATGAAAACAGCTTTACTAAACAAACGTGTTTGACCTTTGATGAACTTTGGAGCCTAAACCATTGACCTTTGGCAACAGCATTTTTCAAGAGCTTTCGATGGCTATTTTTCCGTTTGCTCCTAGCTATCATAGTTCCAGAGATATTTTGGGTTTCTGGAGCGAAGTCCTAAAACCAGAAAATCTGACACTTGATGACCTCTGGTGACCTCAATCAGGGCACTATACACTGGGTGCTCCAAAGTTTTTTTTTTGGTATACACTAGAAATATACTATAAAGACTAAAAACCATACCAAAAAGTGAAGGCCAAAACCAGATCTGGAATAATATACCAGGATATGGCTGCATCCTACTAGCGGCGTGTATGGCACTTTGTTTCGATCAACAACCTCATATATAAGCGTAATGGTAAGCATTGTCCCTGCGACCCCCATTGGCCGAGTTGTCTTATGACGGCGGCCATCTTGGTACCTCACAAAAGTAGTCGGCGGGCGGCGCCGATTTTTGCAATACTTTGGCTAAATAACCTTCGAGAACGTTGATTGGGCTTGACATTTTGATCTCAAAATCGAAATAAATACCACTCAACCTTTAATTCTAATGATAAAACTTTGAGATATTCTGGTGAGGAAATCTCGAACTTGGCTTGAAAAGTGNCCAATGCGCCTTCCATCTCTTTAGAGTTCAGTGCATGTAACCCTATGGGCAAGAAGAAGTCACGCCCATGCTACCATATAACTTTGGACCCCCCACTTTTCGCCTGTCCCTTTTCGCCTGTCCTTGCGTCTGCTACTTCCCGGCGCTTCTCTACGGGCGTTCTCTCTCCAACAACAACAACATCTGCTTGCTTACCTAACAGGTGGTTGTCTTCTACACACATTTGTTTGCATGTGCATGGCGATGCATTGCATTGCATCATGATGATTTATTAGTATTAGAAGACGCCTACCTTGAATTGACCATTGACAAGTAATCATGCTCTTTGTAAGGCCCTCATCATGCTTCGGTAATAGGTACTACCAAGGCTATATAAACCTATAAGGGCTATAAGGGTACTACACATTGTTGGAAAAGTTCACGTTTGTTGGTTATTAGACCACCAGCAAATGTTGTACTCCCAAATTATGACTGATATTTTTTATCTTCTCATGGCTTTTTATTATTAAACTAATCAATGTGTCTGTTAAAGAGAAAACCTGCTTTTAAACTAGGGAAATAAGGTTGGCAGTTCATTATTATTCATCATTAATAAATCAGTATTTCTTAATTTTGGCCTGCAATCAGCTATTTTTGTACTCTTTCATTGCTAAGAACTGTACTCTTACACCTACAACAAAAAGCATAATTCCCACCCTGACTGATACTGATACAGCTTTTGTTTTACCAGAGACTTCTCTATGTTGTTGCGCCCTAAAACCTCCAATCAACAAACAAACAAAAGAGACTCTCTAGTGGAAACACTTCAAGCAAACCCTGAGCACAGTGTAGTAGGCCATAGTGGCATAGCAAAAACGCTTCTCCTTGTTGCAGGGGTTCAAAACGTTTGTCAATTACGTACACAAATTGCTGTGTGAAAAAATGTTGAGGCGGCTAAAGATGGATGATTTGTTTAGTTAATACCACAGGTGATAATCAAATGTCTATTTTGGTTGTTTATGTGACCATATTTGGAACTTTGGATAAAGCACCCATCAGTGATAACGCCCAAAAATGCTTGGTCTCAAGGTGGGCGTTTTAAGCGACGTCTTTTGTATACATATATGTGTATATATATATTATTATAGATGCTTTCAAAATTATCACTACATTAAATTTCAGCGTATATGAAGGGAAAATGGTATGGAGTCGAGGATGGCAAACATAATATAAAAACAAGGAAACTTAAAAAAGATAGAAAGCTGCTTACTGTTATGCTTAGAAACAAGCTATGGACAGCCTTAGTATGAGTGCAAAAGGTTTGCACTAACTGATATCTTAATTCAGTGACATTGGTGTTGTTACCCAATACCCACCCCATCCTTCATGTCCCTCCATGCTTGCATAGCTGGGAACCACCAGGGGAATTCTGCTCCCCCTGCAGATTATATGTATTTTATAATTAACCTATGTGAATAGGAGGGCCAAGCAGCAAGCACCTCCCATTTCCTACCACTCCAAATTTGGTGGTGATGCTCCTGCCTCCAAGTAAACCATTTAACTTGGTAAGGTGCAGATAATGATACCCCTACAAATATAAGAAGTTTGTTATGATTGTGAGGAGAAAAAATGAACCAGGGCCTTATTTGGAAAAATCATATTTTTTAAATATTCAAACTAAGTTGTTGCTCTAATATGAAAACCACATGATTTGTTATCACTGAAGAACATCGTAAAAGCAATCAGCCAATGCATCACAATAACTAGAGTAGTGCCAGGCATCTGACATGGGCAGTTGGGGCTCCACACCTGGTTTGATAACTGAAGCTCAAAGTCACAAGCGTAGTTTGCTGACAGAAGTACTTAAAATTTAGCTTCAATTGTTTGAGTGGCTTTGTTCTTCCTTTGTCTCTAAATTATATTATTAAATGTTTTCTTTTATGTCTTCACTTTACTTCATGTCTGGAATAAAAGTACATCTATCTATCTATATATTTTCATTGTTGATGTAAGTGTAGTGATTAATGGTCACATGCTATTGTTTTTTCCAGGTTGAAATGAGTGAGGACGGGTCAAATTATTCAGACCGATCTGGTACAAAAAGGAAATTAAAAGAGCAACAGTCGTTTGGCAGGTTGGTATTTTGATGAATATTCAGTTTTTATTTTACAAACATGTAAAATGATGGTATTGTCTATTCTACACATTATTAACAAATATACAAATGTATACAAGCTACTGATTGTACATTGGCACTGATGCCAGACAGGATGACAGACTGATGGAAATATAGGTACTGTAACACGGCCACCCTGTGTCAGGTTTGCCCTGATCGATCGACCTTGTGATCGTCAGGCCACAGGATATCGCTTTCTGGGGACTCAGGCCCTGTACTAGGAGAAAACCAGTCTGACTCGATGTTGTGTGTTGCCAGGGAGAGTGATGATGATGACGACAACATCTCGATCGGGAGCAGCAAGTACTCGCGCATGTCCTCGGACTCCTGCTGCAGCTCGTCGAAAAAGTGTGTGTTTCCTCCTCTGCCTGGCTACGTCTCTTACAGGCTTCTCCTCTATGCCTGATGATTCTAAGTTATTACTGTTGTGCCTAAGATTTCATAGCTGACAGTTTTTGTTTTCATCTGTGCTCTGTTTTTTTAGTCGAAATTGTGTTGAGTGTGTATTGTTGTCGGAACTTTTGACTATCTTTGGAAACGGCAGTACTTTGTGTCAGGACGAGGCGTCATGTATAACTTCCCTTCATACATCACGACTCACAGGCAGCGTTGGATTTCTGTCCGTTTTCTGGTCCGGTGTTTTGCTCTCTTCAGTGAGTTACTCCCGTTTCAGCCTCAGCCTTTCGGTTCACGCACGCTGCGAAGTAAACAACCAGTTGAGATGCAAACTGTGCCTCACAAATGAGTTATATTTGAACCACAGAATATAATATTTTGGACTACAGAATATAAGAGGCGTATATTTAGAGTGTACGTACTTAATTACTTGGAATTATGTATTTAATATTCATAATCTAGTATATCTAGAGTCCAGAATATAACTCAGTTGTGCACAAAGTTGCACCTCCACGGGGGAATGCGGCGGCATACCATGACCCGGGGATTAGCTTGACGAAGGGCTGAGGCCGAACGGGGTAACTCATTGAAGAGAGCAAAGTACCGGGACCAGAAAGCGGCCAGAAATCCAACGCTGCTCACAGGCGAGACTTGACAGCTCACACAAAAGTCGAAGCATGCTAAATGTTGTACTTTCTTAGGTCTTTGTGCCATCGATGCCGCCCCTGACGCTCATTCTTACCACTTCCTGTTCCCGACAGACAAAACCACAGCGAGATCGAGAAGCGGCGCCGTGATAAGATGAACTGCTTTATCTCTGAGCTGTCGCAGCTCATTCCTATGTGCCAATCGAGGAAGCTGGACAAGCTCACCGTGCTGCGCATGGCCGTGCAGCACATGAAGATGCTGCGCAACTCTGCACCCTCGGCCATCGAGGGCCAGTTCAAGCCGGCGTTCGTCACCGACCAGGACATGAAGAAGCTGATCCTGCAGGCGGCCGACGGGTTCGTCTTCGTGGTGGGCTGCGACCGCGGCCGGGTGCTGTACGTCTCCAAATCAGTGGAGAACGTGCTGGACTACACGCAGGACGACATGATCGGCCAGAGCCTGTTTGATATCCTCCACCCGCGCGACGTTAGCAAGGTGAAGGAGCAGCTGTCCTCCTCTGACCTCACGTCCCGCAGCCAGCTGATCGACTCCAAGACGCTGCTGCCGATCCCTACCAGCGTCTCCAGCGAGGCCAACAGTCTGTGTCCGGGCTCGATGCGCTCCTTCTTCTGCAGGATGAAGTGCGGCCAGGGCGGTGGTGGAGGAGGGCCGGATGAGCTGGTGGACACAGTCGTCGCTGGACAGCGGAGGCAGCGGCGCTTCTCCGCTGCAGGTGAGCAGGGCGGTGGTGGAGGAGGGCCGGATGAGGCGGCGGACACAGTCGTCGCTGGACAGCGGAGGCAGCGGCGCTTCTCCGCTGCANCATGGGTGCCCACTCAATTCTTCCAAATGTCTGGGTTAGGTATGCATTTTTTTGACTTTTCATGGATACTGGGCGGGCATCGGTATGACAATTTTGGAATAATGTCGCTGCGAGTTATTTTTTACTTGACAACCAGATGTTTAACCAGGTAAACATGCTTTTTATATGATTATAGGACACTGTCCACTCAAAGTAAAATTTGATATGTTAAAGAACAGCCGAATTCTATAAGCACCATGAGGTCCGTTTTTTTACATTCGCGCCCAGTCGCCCGATTTCGCCGTTCAAAGTTCGGTTGTATTCCAGGACTGAGGTTGACGAGTACACCACCACTACGTACCAAAATAAATTAATTGCGGCCTTGTGCACTATGGAAATTATTGAATTTTTGGCTTAAGCATTCTACCAAATTGTAATGGTCAGAAAAATAGTTCAATGTCTTATTATGCCCTTGATTTAATTCAATAATAAAACCCATGAAAGGAAATTAGTGTAACGAGTTGGCACAGAAAGTTTTTTAAACCTTTACGAAGGGATTTTGATTTCTCAGCATTGTTGATGAAGTTTTCAATCGAGTTTTTTTTTGGTATCGGATTGTTTTACATTGGTTTTAAGATACTCCCTGCACATTCGCACTGTTACATCGCACTAAATATATTTCGGGGAGCGATCTGGGCGCAGGGGCAGGATTCCTGTCTTCTGTGCCGGTGACCCAGGGTCAAATCCCTGGGCGGGCCGCTGAACCAGTCGACCGGCCCCCATATAATAACCCTCGGAACAGGGTGAGAGTGATCTGTGATGATCCGTGATCCGTGATCCCAAAGAGGATGTGGTGCTTGGTCCACAAACCAAACCAAACCAACTAAATATATTTCGCGAAATTGTTTCCACGGAATTTCTTTTTATATTTTCGGCCGTAATTTCCCTAGATTTGAGGAAGCGTTATTCCACTTATTCAGATCTACTTCTTTACGCGTGTAGTGTGCTGCATCGATGTGATGAAATCATCCTAGGGGCGGAGCAACGGATAGAGGGGGTCAGGGGGCTTCTGGCCAGTCCTGAAGTTCGGGGAAAACATGATTTTGCCCCGCTCCCATACATTTGTCCAAACTCCAGAAGTTGGTTCTATTTTGTCTTTTTTTGGCCGAAAAAATGCCTGAGGCCCCGTGGTGCCCCCAGCCATCCTAAGGGATCCTCTAAAGACCGACAGAAGGTCCTCAGTCCGGCCTGAGGGGTTCCTCAGAAGGCCCCAGGCATCAAAATGGGTCTGCTCGAACGTTTCTTTGGCGACTATTTAAGAGGGCTCTGCAAAATAAAGTGGCCTAAATCCGATGAGATACTTACGCATTTCCGCGCCAATTGTTTCGAAGGGCTCTTTGGCCGAAGGGCCCCTGGGTTTCTTCCCTCCCGAACCCCATTCGTCGCCACTGAATAATCCGTATGTGTATTTTCGTCATGTTTATAGTGATACAGCTTGTGAAATCAGTTGTAGGCAATGCGCTTTTGCTTCACTTTTCCATAGTTTGGTTTCTGTTTGTTTTCTGTTTCGACAACTGGAAAACAGCTTTTGTTGATGTGAGTTTTTAATCGAGTTTTATTGACAAAATATACAGGTGCGGCAAATAAAGCGGTTGGCGTGGGTGATTTGGCGTCTGGCCACCCCACGGAGAAGACGGCGCTCGCATCCTGCAGGGGTGACGATTTCGCGGAGCATCTTCTTTTTCTGATGATGATTTGGGTTTAGGGGCGCCGCAGCTACTGGCTATGTGGCACCCATCGGATCCTTTTTCTGCAAAAAAGACAAACAGGAGTCAGTGGAAACAAAGAAAGGGAACAGAAGACAGAAGACAGAAGACAGAAGACAGAAGACAGAAGACAGAAGACAGGAGACAGGAGACAGGAGACAGGAGACAGGAGACAGGAGACAGGAGACAGGAGAACAGGAGACAGGAGAACAGGAGACAGGAGACCCCGAGACCCCGCGACCCCGAAGAGACCCGAAGAGACCGCGACGAGACGCCGAAGAGACCGAAGAGACCAAGAGACCGAGAGACGCGAGAGAACCCGAAGAGACCCGAAGAGACCCGAAGAGACCCGAAGAGACCCGAAGAGACCCGAAGAGACCCGAAGAGACAATTAAAGGGAGTGTGCCTACTCACATTGGTCATGTGGAGTTGTTGACACTAGTCTGTAGAACATATTTTTCTGATTAGGCCATCGTATTCATTTCCCAGAATCGACTTTTAGTTGCTGAAGATATTCCAAAGTCGCCGTCCACAATAACTGGCAGTAAGATTAATTATCATAGTCGCCAGAGGCTTCCGCACTAAGAAGCATTGCTCTTAAATTACAACGCTAGCATATATTGTTACTCTTGGCCAGTGCGCCATATAGGTAACATCTTCGCTAACTCTGTTTATAGTGACGATCGTTTTATGAGTTTGAAACAAACAAATGCAAAACAGAATATAAGTAAAAATTCAACTAAAGGGCCTCCAAACGTGAATTTTAATCGTAACCAATAATCAAAGCAATAGCTTCTTACCGCAATAAAAATATATTTGACATTTCAAAAGAGTAGGCGCACTCCCTTTAATGCTGAATTAAAGCTGTTTTTCAATTAACCTGGTTTTTAAATATTGTAATTGTTTCAACACTGTTTTGAGGGAAATGTAAGACATTGCTAGGATTATAATCAATAACATTATCCTCATTATGCCAAAAAATGTTTAAAAAAAGTCAAATTAATGAGAGCTTTCGGCTTGCGCCTTGTTGATTGTTGTTGTTGGCTTGTTGGCTTGTTGATGGCGGGGCTTGTTGATGGCTTGACGAAGCGCAAGCCGAAAGCTCTCATTAATTTGACTTTGTTTTAAAAAAATCGGCATAACTGAGATAAGGTTATCGATTATAATTATAGCATTGTTAGACTTGTATAGNGGCGCCCCGGTATGGGCGCAACAATAACAACGTGAGGCTTTGATGTAGGCTGTGCCATCGGCATTAGGGATACGCGACAGCCCATCAGTTTCCAATGATGCAGCTGTATACAATAAGAGGTGAAATAATACAAATAAAATAGAAAAGGTAAAAAATCAGCACTTGCAAATTGAAGTCCCTCATCTTATTTTCATTTTATTTATATATATATATATATATATATATATGTATATATATATTTAGGGGGGTGGGTATTTTAAAGGCAGGACTAATCAATTTTTCGTCAGTTAAGTGTACCCAGTAACTTTGAGATCGTGGATACGCCCCTGCCCCTCCACCCCCAACCGTCTGAAATCGGCCAAAAATGGCACATTTCATGATATAAAAGGAAATTTAAACAACTTTTACCAACGAAAATATTTCTTTAAATCAGCCACCAATGCAGAAGGAAGCGAAATCCGATAAGTTTTCAGAATTGCGAGAGACTTTTTGGAATTTTGCCTCCCAAATCTCCCGCTTCTAGATCCGCAGCTGGACAGAAGTGACCATTTGCAAAGTTTGTTGGTACTTATTTATGTTCCAACTAAGATTTGTCGCCGATGCTTGTATATTTGTCGCCGGTTAGAACGGCAGAACGGTGAACTTTTCCCATCTCTGAGGCTCTGAGCACAGGAACCTCTAAGTCCCTCGCACCGACTGGGGTCTGAAGCCAACTAAGAACCGACGGGAAGGCGGAAAGCAGCCCCCTCCCGGAGATCTCGAAAACTACGCAACGTAGCGAGATGCGAAAAACTGCGTTAGCTAGGCAGTGACGAGTACTAGAGAAAACACAACGTGATTTTGTATCAGGTCAATATTGAGGTCACCAGAGATAAAAATATATCAAATTTTCATATTTCGAGTAAATTGAGCATTGATTCACATAATCTGGGCTAGCTCGGTAACTAAGATAGCTTGGAACATACGGTAAAAAGCATTGCAATTCCCTTGGAACGCTCTTTCTGCAACATGTCCTCAAATTTGAGATAGGTTCAATAATTGAGGCTCCAGAGCAGACATTTGCTCGGATCCCGAAAACGGATCCTGGAATAAGTGCCTAAAATTCATTTTTCACAAATACTTTGTGTATCAGTGACCCAAGGTCAAGGTCAAGTTCATGAACTCTCAAAATTAAATAAAAGAAATTAAAAATGTCCTTTTAGAGTATTAGATCTGGCCAATTAATTTCATAATCATATTATTTAAACTTATATTGATGACTCGTGCGCAATTGTTTGCGCATTGACTTCTGCAAGGTCAGCTTGAGGTCATGTCAGGTCACCAATACTTTTTGCCAATAAAATGTATATAATAAATATATGGACGGGCAAATGACACCAATGTAATCGTCTCGTCGAGTCGCGTCGCCCCAAGTTCAACATGACCTAACTGGGTGACCAAAATAAGGTGTACCTATGTGTCACAAATTAAGGTCACCAGAGGTTATTGAATGTCATTTTGTAATGGACAGGACTTCCCTTGGGAAATCCAAATATCTTAGAAATTATGATAGCTAGGAACAAACAGAAAAAGCAACCGAAGGCTAATCACACATCAATTGCCATATTTTTCATCAAATTTAAGCTCAGGTCAATAGTTTAGGTCCCAGAGGTCGCCAAAGGTTACGAGTGCATTTTTTCCTAAAAGTGCTACATAAATAACTTATCATTGGTTAGAAATACAGCATCAATTATGATATCATCGTGTTTACCTCACAGAATGGTATATATATATATATATATATATATATATATATATATATTATATATATATAATATATATATATATTGGGTAATTACATACCAAAATGGTATACAAAACATAAAAGTGTTTTGTCTGACCTGGTGAAAATCCCGCAGACTATATATCCATAGCCATTAGTGGGAGCGAGCTGAAAATTGCTCAGGCGTTTTAAGGGCCCCCCCAATGACCCCCTAAACAAAGTTTCATCAAATCTATTACGAGAACAGGAGAAGCTCTGGCTAACACAGGGATCGCAAGATGCGCTGGCCGGTCCGTGGCGCTGCTGCTGCTGCTGGCGGCCAGCCACGCGGGACGGTTATAGATGTCGCCCGTACCGCCTGCCGAAGTTCGCCTCGTGAGAGCTACCGCCCGACGTCCCCACTAATTTTAATGTAAGAGTCAGCTATTACCCCAACGCTGACTCCTCTTTTAATGTGGCACGTCTTGTGACGTCCGGCGACATCGAGTTGAATCCGGGGCCCAACACGACGCCCGGAGGCGGGGCGGACACCGGCGGCCGGCCCGGCCCGCAACGAGAGAGGCGCACCACCAGCAATACACGATGGCATGCCAGAATGTGCGAGCATCCGGCGCAAAAGCTGGTGTGCTACGTGCCGCAGGTGCCGCCTTCAGCACCACAGCATCCTGGCCCTGACAGAGACGTAGTTGGACGACTCGGTGCACACTCGGAGCTCGAGCATCGCCATGCCAGCTCACACACTGGTTCCATTCGCAGGGTACCGGGGACGAACGTGGAGGGGAAGTCCCGCATGGTGCGATCGAGACGAGGTTTGCGACCATCGAGACGTGGGACTTGGAGATGACGCCCCGGAACTTTAGTGGGTGGAGAATAAAAAGTAACCCTCGCATTCTTCTCCTTGTGTGTTGGTCCTCCATCAAAATGTTTCCGCTTTTTCCGACTACGTTCACTAATCCAAGCTACTGTGACGTCAAACCCCTCCTTTGCCTTCCTGATAGCGGGCGACTTCAATCTCCCAAACATCGGCTGGCTTTGTGCTGACCGCGGGGCGACTCCTGTCTTGTCACGGCCCTGCAGGCGAGCCGCCGAGTTCCTGGAGACGTGCCAGCTGTCCGCTTGCTACTAAGCACGTCCATCAGCCCGAAAAAAACGCCCCGGGGACGACGTGTTGGAACCTGGTGCTCTCCTCGGCAGACCTGCAGATGAGACCGTCCGTGCAAGACGGCATCATCTCCTCAGACCATGGGAGGTGAACGTGCAGGGTCGCAGCATCATACCCTGCTACCCTCTTGCCACCAGGAAGACCGCTCTCATCTACAAGCAGCCGACCTGGAATGGCCTGAGGAGGACGCTGCAAGCTGGTCCCGTGGTTCCGGCTGCTGGACAATCCCTTGCATCAACCAACGTCGATTGGCTTTCTATCGACCTACTGATGGCGGCTATCAGAGACTTCATCCCCACAGTCACCCTACGCCGCAGCCACCCGCCGTGGTTTGACGGGAACTGCGGAAAGTCATGCGCGAGAAAGAAGCCTCTTTCCGCAGGAAGCGTAGAAATCCTTGTGCAGAAACGGAGATTGATTTTAAGGGACAAAACAGCGCTTTTAAAGCACTTGCAAGTGAAAAGTTTGCATCATCATCTTAGAAACTTGTAAACCGATTTAAGGATAACCCTAAAAAGGTTTTTGGTCGTATGTAAAATGTGTTTAAAGGCGGTAGAAAGTCACCCCTGTACTTTTAGATGGCGGAAGAACTGTAACGATGACTTGGACGAGCAAATGTTTTAAATCGAGCGTTTTGCTACGCCCAGTTTACCACCACATCGCGGATCTTTTGCCGGTTTCACCAGTGTATGATGTGCCAGCAATAGAGTTGTTAGACATTCCAGACGACACAGTGCAGCGCATCTTGCAGTCTATCCAGCCTAACAAGGCATGTGGCCCGGACTCGATAAGTGCACGCATTGTAAAGGAGTGTGCTGCAGAGCCGGCAGTTCCACTGCATATCCTGTGTCAACAATCTGTAAACTCGGGAGTCTTCCTGAACAAGTGGAAGGAGGCAAATATAGTCCCTGTTCACAAAAAAGGCTCTACGAGACTGGCCTCTAATT
>VOPJ01009209.1:0-37245 GCA_014673585.1 Semibalanus balanoides
TGTGCCGGTCCCCCGCTGCCCTGTTCCCTCTCTCTATACCGTCTCCTCTGACTCTGCTGTGTGCCGGTCCCACCACTGCTGTGTGTCGTGGTGTCGAACGGCGAATAGAGGTGGGCGGTGTCGACGACCCGCCGCGCAGGAAGCGGCCTCACTCGCCGGCCGGAACTGGCGCCGGCCGGACGCGCCACGCCGTTCCGGTGCCGGTCGGCCGGAGTGGTGCCGCGGTTCGGGCCGCCACTCTGCCTCCAGACAGCAAGAGGGTTACGTCTGACGTGAGCAGAGCAGGGAGCAGCCTCAGCACCGTCGAACAGGAGGCGTGTCAGTGTGTGTGGCACGGATAGCGGACGACAGCACAGGCTGTGACCGGGGTAACGCTGCAGTACACCGAGAGACAGGAGCCCTCTCAGCAGCCACAGTCTGCAGCCGGCGCAGGCGGGACGCAAGGGAGTTCATGAGCGCCGCGCTGCCACCACCCAGCGTGCAGCGGTGAGTGACTGTCACATACGGCAGCAGCAGGTTTGTCGCTTAGTGTTGATTTGTTTTGTCGTGAAAATTTGCTGGTTTGTTGTAACAAGGAAAACTACGCAGCCTTTGGTACGAACCTATTCAGTTATGTGCTTCATAGGACACTTTCAGCTATTTTATAGTAATTTCTGTCCTATCTATGTTGGGTTTCTCGTCGTGTGGATTCTGATAGTAGGTTCTAGTTACAATTGTTGTAATGATGTTAATACTCGTATTTCAATAAAGTAACTTCGCCTGCTTCGCGCTCGCCTCGTTCATAAGTATATAACCATTTTGGGTAGTATTTATTACGAGCGATCGCGAAGCGCGAGCGAATCATCATTGAAAACGGGATTTTGCTCACATATAAGCGGCCGACCCAACCAAATCGGCCCGATCCGACCGTAGCGCTTTCCAGAAGCATACATCTTTGGCATCCCGCATCCAATTGTCAAGCGGTCTTCGCCATCTGATAACCCAATTCAATAAATTATGCTATTGACATATTTCGTCTTTTGTGAGGTCTGTGGTCTCTGTGACAAGCGGTCTACGTCACATGACACCCCTCACGCGGCACGTGCCACGCAGACCACTGCCGCAGGCACAGGCGGCGCTACCGTCGCCACATAATCTTACATAGCACCTCCATTTCCGTGGTGAGCTGACCAATTAAGCTGAAGTTTAGTGTGTGGCTTGAGACCACACTACTGGCAAGGCAGAGTTTAGATGACAGTAGACCAATTTCCTTGCTATCGGGTTTCTACAGGCTCGCTCGTCCTTCGCCGATTAAGGCTTCTTACTGGTACATAAAACGTCACTTTTGGTTCAATTGATATTCTTTGAATTTGCAATAGCTTCACTAAAAGGAAACTTTAAAATATGCGATGCATCACATAACATGCAAAGCAAAATATACGCTTACAAATATAAATGGGAAAATCTGCTACAAAAGATGTGGCGCAGCCCGTGAGAAAATTAATTACTTTTATTAATATATCATGAGCAATGCCGTTTTCACGATGGATTATTGTGCTGAAAAGATTCTGAATCTTTCTGTGAAATGTTTTAAGATATTTTAGTATGCAAATTTAGGTATATTATATATTCTAAGAAATAAATTACTGATTTAGGTGATATCTAGCTTACTGTTCTAAGAAAGTCTGTAATGGATGCAAATTGACCCAAAGGTGTCGGTGCGCCCTTAAGCCCCAATAATTAAACAAAGAAAGTCTGTCTGTCTTTCTTTCTGTCTGTTCGTCATCCAATTTTTTCCTTATACGTATTAAAAGTAGTGCATTAGCATTATTATTATTTTTCAGAAGATTAACGACTTCAAAGTGCTTGTAAAATATGTAACACGTTCGTGATATCTTGTGTGTTGATTTTGTCTGGGGAATTGACCTCAGTCACCTGATGAATGTTTGTGCCGAACTATAGTGACCTTTTTTCGAATATTTTTGAATTTTCGAGACTTATCATTTGTATCTTATATCCTATGAATTATGCAAGTCTCAAACAAGGGTAAACTTCATTTATTGAAGGTACAGACTAGCGTTTTTACAAGATTATTTTTGCGCGAAAATGTTTTATAAAACATTTTAAAATGTTTTAAAATGTTTTAAAAGTAGCCGCTTCATGATAAACCGATTTGCAAAAAAATGTTCTAACCCTCGGCCCTACGGGACTGTAGGGCGAGGTTAAAATATCTTCGCAAATTATCCATCGTGAAGACGCTACTACTAAAAAACATTTTTAAATTTTAAACACTTTCCGCTTCAGAATAAGCCATCGCGAAAACTGCAATTTGTATGTTTGAACAAAGGCAGACCATTTTAGTTCGCCGAGTTTTCCGGTTCTGGTCATGTCTTGAATACTAGGGGTTCCGATCGTCCTCGCAACGATTAAGGCGTCGTTACTGGTACATACATAAAACGTACACCTTTTGGTTCCATTGGGTCGTAATAAATTAATTCTTTTACACTTTTTCAATCAGATTTCACTAATAGAAACTTGTGAAGACTCCAAGACCGCATTAACAACACAGCATTGCCAATAGCATACATTAGTAAAAGGAAGATCATACAACATAAATAGTGGCTCAACCTGTGAGAATATCACATTAATTTTCCTCATATATCATGACAGCAATAGTATATTTTTTGTCATTGCGAAGTGGAATCCAATGACATGGTCTTACGTAACATCCGTTAACTTAACCCGCATTCCTGGGGTCTCAGTCTCTGAAGAAGCGACGGCAGTGCAGCGTCCGTGGGGCGGTTCTGCCTACCCGCCCTACTAGTATAAAGTGGGCCTCTCCCCCCGCGAATCCAAAGACTAACCGGAATTGAAGGGGGCCCCTGTGAACAGCAGACAATACGCCGAGTACTAGACGGAGAGCGGGTCCCCTCTCATCATGAACATGTAGCGCACTTTCCTATAAATAAGCCGCGAGTGCAGTTATGTGCTCTACCTATAAATAACATTGGTAACGCGTTTAAGATCGACTGTAGCGTGGTTCCTGGTTCAACACAGTCTCTAGGGATTCAGAAGGGTCTTCATAAATATGGTATTATCGATAAAGGTGACCTGGTCGTTGGTTTTCGATAGGTTAAGCAACTGGGCCTATCTGTTTTTTCGTAATGATTGCGTGACCAATGAGTGACGGGTCTTCTCACGATTCTGAAGGGTACTCGCTGCTGAGGCGTCAGACGCATTTCTCAACCCTGTAGCCTCGAGGGCTCCGCCTTATAAAATGGACCTCATACCCAACATTTCCCAAGTATAGACCTCAGAACATTTTGTGTTTGTGCATACTTTCCATCCAAAGCCTGATTATGAGTTTGAGGATTATGCTATCGCCCACCCAATATGACCTCTCAAAGGTTGGGTAATTGGAACGCATCATCTGCGGATATAACACGGCAAAAGTAGAATCGATGCTTAAGAACGCAAATATGGCGAAGGTCAAAGATATCAGGTCAAGGTACAGGCTCCCACTGCATCGGCACATTGAGAGGCCCTCGTCGACCATGAGGGCAGGGGGGCTTACCCATCTGCGGACGTAGCCCGCTGTTTATATGGGTATGAGGGTGAACTCACATTCAATGCCGGATCTGCAAAGTGATCGACTCCAATTCGCTAGCTTTAGAAGTACGCTCGAAGCCATTAAACAATCCACTGAGGCTTGCGACGACATACGAGTCGCAACACGGTAAGTAACATGAGCTGCAAACAACACACAAGCTGCCCAATTCTCCAGAGTTACGAGTCGCAAGAACAAATCGGCGAATGCAAGTTCAAAATCTGGACAAAACTAACCACATTATATGAAGAATATAACACACGCACTAAATACATTTATTACGTCCCGTCATACCAACTTCGCCAGTGCTCCGCTGCTCGCGCGGTCTTTCCGCACCCACCGCATACGATTAAATTTGTACGGTCCTCGCTGCGACCGCGGCAAGATCTCGCTCCTGAATCGCGGGCCTATAACTTCCGTAGCCAATACAGAGAGCGACTGAGAGATACCAGTTTTTGACGATTCTTATGTAAATAGTAACTATATCTCCGCTGGGCTACGCGAAACTTAGAGCGCCCCGACGACAGAAAGATCGTATTTTTTGTCGGGAGGATAATTTTATAATACTTTTTATTTTACTGGAAAGACCGCAATGGAAGCAGTACTCATACGCGTCAGATAATGCACAAAGAGCGGACACGATGTTGACATCCATTGCGTGAGGATTCAACGAACGAAATAAGAGAATATTTGGCGTATTGACCATGTTGGCTTTGAGGGGTGCATTTCGTCCCAGAGATCAATGTAAGTCTTCTCTGACATACATCCTTCCGATGTCTTTATTGCAAACTATAAAAAATAGATCAATTTTGAAGGAAGATTTAAGATATATTCGGAAAAGGGTCATTTGACAGGGGGGGAGTATATGACGAAGTCAATCCGGTCGTACGAAAAAAAACACACATTGTCAAATAAGGCAAGAAGAGAAACTCAATTTCACAATAGGCCTCTCTTCAAAGATCACCTACAGAGGGCCCACTTACATGCCCGAAATCCTCGAGGCTATCCGTCCTCCTCAGGCGTCATTCTTTGTCGAGCTTCCTCAGATCCGACACGTAGGACCCACCCCTTAGTGGAGATCCCACGACACTACAGGTCTCTGTTTGTCCCCTAAGAAAACCATAGTACATTGATCGGCTACCTTTTGACGTTTTTGTATTGCAATTTGCTTAAGAAATGGTCTTTGTACAGCCTGTTATAGTTTAGCTGATATTTGCGACAAAGTCGTGTGTAGTGACGTCACTAAATTTGATATAACTCGAAAAAATCGACGACCTTTTTTAGTTTGTGCGTTGAAGACGTAAAATTAATGTAGGATAAGGTACCCGAAGTTTCGCGCTGATAGCAATGTTCCTTTGTGAGCTATTGTGAAAATCCCTGAGGGATGGCATTTTTCTCCCCCTCCCCCTCCAGCCAATGGCAGGTTAAAATAGTGGTACAGATCCAGGGACTATAATGATTGTTTATGTTGTGAAAATAATTATATGTTTAATCTGAATTAGCCGGACTGGGCATGTGTCTCAATATTATTAATTTGACTGGGCCTTGTCTGGCCCTGGGCTTAATGCGCATGGGCCTGGGCCTGGCTGGGCTGATGGTTCGGGGGCCATGACAATCTATGGTTCTAGGAACATAGACTATCCCAAACCACCTTGATCACATCACACGACGAAAACAGAGAATATTGGCGAAACAATATTTATCTTTTTCATAAAGTTTTAGCTGTTTGTCTCCTCTGGGGTGGCTTTCGTCCCCCCACCCCACCCCAAGGGTACCCTCGGCCCCCACATCCATATTTAGATTGAACAACCGATTTCACCGAATATCCGATGAATAAATTTAGGGCTGTGTTCCAGCATTTGGCCAAAACGACCGATAATGAATGGTTCTCTCGAGAACATGCCGACATTGAACCGATATCAGCCCGATGCTTGGTAGGCCGACGGCCCTAGTTTCGTGTGTTTCGTTTCGGAAGCAATAATCCACGTTACGTGATACGAGTACCATTAAGAGGCCTTAAAGGAAACAATTCACCTTTAAAAAACGATAAAATGTCAGAAAAGATTGGGAGAATCTAGAAATTAATTATCATGTTAATACACCTTTTCTTAATGCGAATCGGCGTCTGTTCGGCTCAATTCGGCATATCTCATTTCAAACGACCACAGACATGACTGTTTGACATATATGCATCTCACATCGGCGTAACACACTCCCGCGGCAATGGGCATTCAAATCGATAGTGCGCAGTGCACTGTCGATTTTATTGCCATTTGCCGCGGGAGTGTGTTACGCCGATGTAAACTGATCTAATTTGCTGTCAGCAGCATGATTTAAAGCTTGTATTCTATTCCGATATGCTAACTACATTGCTTTTATTGCAGCTTTGAAGCATCATTACTTCATATTTCACGAACAGTATTGATCCTAAACAAATAATCAAATAAATAGTTATTCACGGTAATGTAGTGCATTTAATAAACTGAATCCACAGCGTAGTTTTTTATAAGCAGCGCATTAGTTTGGTATATACTGGTACAAGAGGAGGAACTTACAATCTGCCAGCTTCTGCGTCATGCTCACTGCTCAATATTGATAATTCAGGATAAACTTTGTATTGTATTTTCCTGGAGCAGTAATGCAATATTGCAAATATCCTTTTATTCCCCCGACTGTCGGTCCACTGTGTTGAGAAAAACAAAATGTTATTGCATTGACCTTCTATTGTAATTGCCTGTCATTTTGGATCAGTTACTGTGCAAAAACAAAAGCATATGCATGTTTATTTTGAAAATGTCCTTCCAAATATCTATCCATTGGTGAATTGCACGTTATGAAATCATACGACGCAGAGTATGAATATGTTTTTTAATAAATTTAGTCCGAATGGATAGCTTTCCGAAGTC
The DNA here is from genome assembly GCA_014673585.1 of Semibalanus balanoides. Lineage (NCBI taxonomy): Eukaryota > Metazoa > Arthropoda > Thecostraca > Balanomorpha > Balanidae > Semibalanus > Semibalanus balanoides. The sequence goes on from VOPJ01009209.1 coordinate 6,493, forward strand.
AGGACCCGCGCTAAGCAGAGCTTGTTGCGCAGGTCCTGACCTCACCACCCGATCGCGCAATTCCTGTTGGCCGGCATAATTTAGCCATGTCGACAATATAGAACCATTGTCATAAACAATTGCAGGTCAGAGAAGCAGGCACCCGAAACTACACGCAAATATCCGCTCACACCATTGCACACTGAGCTGGGAAGGCTGCAGGTGCCGATGTCGAACTGATGTGATCATGACAAACAACAGAACAGCAGGGACTGGGTGCCGGTGTGATCGTGACAGACAACAGAACAGCAAGGTATGAGTGCCGGTGTGATCGTAACAGACAACAGAACAGCAGGGGCTGGGTGCCGGTGTGATCATGCCAGAGATAGAGGTGAGCGGTCCACACCATGTCGACAGTAGCGACTGGGTGCCGGTGTGATCATGCCAGAGATGGAGGTGAGCGGTCCACATCCCTGTCCGACAGTAGCGACTGGGTGCCGATGTTGATCATGCCATAAGATGGAGGTGAGCGGTCCACGCCGTGTCGACATTGGTAAGCGACTGGGTGGCCGGTGTGGATCATGCCATAGATGGAGGTGAGCGGTCACAACCATGTCGACAGTAGCGACTGGGTGCCGGTGTGATCATGCCATACGATGGGTGAGCGGGCCACGCCGTGTTGACAGTAGCGACTAGGTGCCGGTTATGATATCGCCATAAGATGTGATGGGTGAGGCGGGCCACGCCGTGTCGACGGTAGGCGACTGGGTGCCGGTGTGGATCATGCAGACGATGGAGGTGAGCGGGCCACGCCCGTGTCGGACAGTAGCGACTGGGGGGTGCCGGTGTGATCAATGCCAGAGAGGAGGTGAGCGGTCCCACGCCGTGTCCGACAGTGCGCTGGGTGCCGGTGTGATCATGCCATATGATGGGAGGTGAGCGGTTCCACACAATGTCGACAGTAGTGGCGACTGGGGTGCCGGTGTGATCATGCCCAGATGTGGGAGGTGAAGCGGTCGCACACCATGTCCGACAGTAGCGACTGGTGGCCGGTGTGAATCAATGCCAGCAGGATGGAGGTGAGCGGTCCACACCATGTCGACAGTAAGCAGACTGGGTGCCGGTGGGATCATGCAGAGATGGAGGCTGAGCGGTCCACACCATGTCGAAAGTAGCGACTGGGTGCCGTGTGATCATGGCCCTAGGATTGGAGGTGAGCGGTCCACGCCGTGTCGACAGTAGCGACTGGTGCCGGTTGTGATCATCGCATAGATGGGAGGTGAAGCGGTCCACACAATGTCGACAAGTAGCGACTGGGTGCCGGTGTGATCATGCCAGAGATGGGGTGAAGGGTCCACACCATGTCGACAGTAAAGCGAACTGGGTGCCCGGTGTGATATGCCAGAGATGGAGGGGTGGAGGCGGTCCAACCATGTCGAACGTGCGGACTGGGTGCCGGTATGATCATGCCAGAGATGGAGGGAGCGTCACACATGTCTCGACAAGTAGCCGATGGGGTTTGCCCGGTATGATCATGCCAGCAGATGGAGGTGCAGCGGGTCCACGCCGTGGTCCGACAAGTAGCGACTGGGTGCCGGGTGTGAGTCATGGCCATAGATGGGGTGAGGCGGGCCACGCCGTGTCGACAGTAGCGACTGGGTGCCGGTGTGATCATGGACATAGATTGGAGGTGAGCGGTTTCCCGCCGTGTTGACAGTTAGCGACTGGGTTGCCGGTGTGATATTGCCATCAGATGGTTTAGGTGAGCGGGCCACGCCGTGTCGCCAGAAGCGACTGGGTGCGCGGTGTGATCATCGCCAGAGATGGAGGTGAGCGGGCCACGCGTGTCGACAGTAGCGGACTGGGTGCCCGGTGTGAATCATGCCATATATGGGGTGAGCGGTCCACGCGTGTTGACAGTAGCGACTGGGTGCCGGTGTGATCAATGCAAAGATGGAGGTGAGCGGGCCACGCCGTCGTCGCAGTAGCGACTGGGTGCCGGTGTGATCATGGCCAAGAGATGGAGGGTGAGCGGGTCCACGCGTGTCGACAGTAGCGACTGGGGTGCCGGTGTGTTATATGCCCATAGATGGAGGTGAGCGGGCCACGCCGTGTCGACAGTAGCGACTGGGTGCCGGTGTGATCATGCCAGAGATGGAGGTGAGCGGTCCACGCCGTGTTGACAGTAGCGACTGGGTGCCGGTGTGATCATGCCAGAGATGGAGGTGAGCGGTCCACGCCATGTCGACAGTAGCGACTGGGTGCCGGTGTGATCAATGGCCAGAGTGGAGGTTAGCGTCCACACCATGTCGAACAGTTGCGGATCTGGGTGCCCAGGTGTGATCAATGCCAATAGATTGGAGGTGAGCGGGGCCACGCCGTGTCGACAGTAGCGACTGGGGTGCCGGTGGACTCATGCATCGATGGCAGGTGAGCGGTCCACGACGCCGTGTTGACAGTAGCGACTGGGTGCCGGTATGATCATGCCAAGAGATGGAGGGTGAGCGGTTCCACCGCCGTGTTGACAGTAGCGACTGGGTGCCGGTGTGACTATGCAGAGATGGAGGTGGCGGTCCCACGCGGGTGTTACAGTAGCGACTGGGTGCCGGTGTGATCATCCAGACGATGGAGGTGAGCGGTCCACGCCCGTGGTCGACAGTGGCGACTGGGTGCCGGTGTGGATCATGGCCAGAGAATGGAGGTGAGCGGTTCCCACCGCCCCGTGTTGACAGTAGCGACTGGGTGCCGTGTGTGATCATGCCATCATGGGAAGGTGAGCGGTCCACACCAATGTCGACAAAGTAGCGACTGGGTGACGGTGTGATATGCCAGAGATGAGGTGAGCGGGCCACGCCGTGTTTGACAGTAAGCGATGGGTGACGTGTGATGCATGCAGAGATGGAGGTGAGCGGGCACCGCCGCTGTTGACAGTAGCGACTGGGTGCCGGCTGTGATCAAATGCCAGACGATGGAGGTGAGCGGGTCACACCATGTTCGACAGTAGCGACTGGGTGCCGGTGTTGATCATGCCATAGATGGAGGTGAGCGGTCCCACCTGTCGATCAGTAGCCGACTGGGTGCCGGTGTGTGCATGCCAGAGGATGGAGGTGAGCGGTCCCACGCCGTGTCGACAGTAGCGACTGGGTGCCGGGTGATCATGCCAGAGATGGAGGTTGAGCGGTCCAGCGCCGTGTCGCAGTTAGCAACTGGGTGCCGGCTGTGATGCATGCTAGAGATGGAAGGTGGAGCGGGTTCCCACCATGTCGACAGTAGCGGACTGGGCTGCCCGGTGTGGATCATGCCATGAGATGGAGGTGAGCGTCCACACCATGTCGCACAGTTCAGCGACTGGGTGCCAGGTTGATCATGCCAGAGATAGAGGTGAGCGGTCCACGCCGTGTCGACAGTAGCGACTGGGTGCCGGTGTGATCATGCCATAGATGGAGGTGAGCGGGCCACGCCGTGTCGACAGTAGCGACTGGGTGCCGGTGTGATCATGCCAGAGATGGAGGTGAGCGGTCCACGCCGTGTCGACAGTAGCGACTGGGTGACGGTATGATCATGCCAGAGATGGAGGTGAGCGGTCCACGCCGTGTCGACAGTTACGATAGCATCTCGGTGGCGGCGCGGAGACCGGTCGATACAGACCACCGGCGCCAACCATCGCAGAGACCGAGCCACTACAGCAGCCATAGCAGTGATCGAGACAGCAGCCAGCCAGTAGCTTCGTTACAGCAGCCATAGCAGTGATCGAGACAGCAGCCACAGCCAGCAGCTTCTACAGCAGCCACAGTAGCGATCGAGACACAGCCATAGCCAGCAGCTTATACAGAAGCCACAGCAGTGATCGAGACAACAGCCACAGCCAGCAGCTTCTACAGCAGTTACAGCAGCGGCAGCGGCAGCGGCAGCTGTTGCGGCGGTGGCGGTGGTAGCAGCAGCAGCAGCAGCAGCAGCAGCAGCAGCAGCAGCAGCAGCAGCAGCAGCAGCAACAGCAGCAACAGCAGCCACAGCAGCAACAGCAGCAACAGAGCAACAGCAGCAGCAGGCAGCAGCAGCAGGCCAGCAGCAGCAGCTAGCAGCAGAGCAAGCAGAAACAGCAAAGCAGACAGCAGGCAACCAGCTGCACACGCAACAGCAGCAGCAGCAACAGCAGCAGGCAGCAAGCAGCAACAGCAAGCAGCAGCAGCAGCAGCAACAGCAGGCAGCAGCAGCAGCAGCAACAACAGCGCAGCAGCAGCAGCAGCAACAGCAGCAGCAGCAGCAAGCAAACAGCAGCAACAGCAGCAACAGCAGCACAGCAGACAGCAGCAGCAGAGCAACAGCAGCACAGCAGCAACAGAGCAGCAGCAAGCAACAGCAGCAGCCAGCAGCAGCAGCGCCAGCAGCAACAGCAGCAGCAACCAGCAGCAAAGCAGCAGCAGCAGCACGACAGCAGCAACAAGCAAGCAGCAGCAGCAACAGCAGCAACAGCAGCAACAGCAGCAACAGCAGCAACATGCAAGCAACACAGCAAAGGCGCAACAGCATGCAAGCAAACAGCAGCAGAAGCAGCAGCAGCAGCAGCAGCACAGCATAGCAAGCAATAGCGGCAACAGCGCAGCAGCAACAGCAGCAACTAAGCAGCAACAGCAGCAACAGCAGCAACAGCAGCAACAGCAGCAACAGCAGCAACAGCAGCACAGCAGCAGACGAGCAAGGCACAGCACAATCAGAGCAACAGCAGCAGCAACAGCAAGCAAGCAACAGCAGCAACAGCAGCGAGCAGCAGCAGCAAACAGCAGAAGCAATGCGGGCAACAGCAGCAGCAGTTTCAACGAGCAGCAAAGCAAGCAACAGCAGCAACAGCACAGCAGCAAGCAGCAGGCAACAGCAGCAGCAGCAGCAACAGCAGCAACAGCAGCAACAGCAGAACAGCAGCAGCAGAGCAGCAGCAGCCAACCAGCAGCAACAGCACAGAAACAGCAGCCAAACAGCAAGCAAACAGCAGCAACAGCAGCAAAGCAGCAGCACAGCCAGCAGCAAGCAGCAGCAGCAGCGCAGCAACAGCAGCAGCAATACGGCAACAGCAAGCAGCAGCACACGCAGCGATACAGCAGCAACAGCAGTGCAACAGCAGCAACACAGCAATCAGAAGCAACAGCAGGCATATCAGCAGGAGCAGACTAGCAGCCAACAGCAGCAGCAAAAGCAGCGGCATGGGAATTTCAGCAGCATACGCAGCAGGGCACTGCAGGTGGCCACTCAGTTGCACCATGGCGGCTGGGTTTGACTGCACAATGCTCGGCAGTACATAGCGAGTGCTCAGCGGTTTGCACTACAGCAGCTCAGCAGTTGCATGGCCAGGAATATAATAGGCTTGTTGTGTTCCAGCTAGCCTAAATATGTGTTAGCAGGCTTTCGTACTTTAGCGTACTTGACAACGACGTTTGCGCAACGCAGGGCTAACAGTCAGCAACAGGCCATACTTGGATTTGCTCAAGCAGCAGCACTAGGATGCAATCTATTGCGCACATTACTTGCTTTAGCAACAGCAGCCAACATTGCGGGCTCAACACGGGCAAGTTATTCGCGCGCCTCAACAGCTCAGCACAGCGCAACGGGCCAGCTTTGACACATGCAGCCTGGTGACTAGCCTGGTAGCAGCGCAAGCTAGCAGCGGCTGTTAAGCTGGGCTGCTGATATGCTGCAGGGCTGGTATAGAACAGCAGCAACAGGGCAATTCAGTGTCGCTAGCAACATGCAGCAACAGCTGCTCGGATATCAGGCAGCGGACTCGAGGTTTGCTGGGTGGATTAGCAATCAGGGACGTGTCTAAAGATGGAAGATTACATTGCAGGCTCCATGGTAGTACTCCTTCTATCACGGCACCGGTCTTGACGGGCTTTAGCTAGGTTGGCAGCAGGCTAGGCGTCGGCTGGCTGGCCTCGAGAGCTCGATGCGGAACCTGTATTGTCAGCTGCGATAGTCAGTGCGAGCTGCTGTTGCAATAGCTGTTGCTCAGCTGTTCGCCTGCTGATCGATGCAGCCAACGCGTTCGTTGGCGTCAACAGACGCCAGCAGATTGCCTAGAGCACGCCAGCTCAAGCACGGGCTGGCTCAAGGCTAGCAACAGTGCTGGGTGGTCGCTAGGTTGGACGCTGGTTGCTGCTGTTGCTGCTTAGCACTGCTGCTGTTGCTGCTTGCTGCTCAAGCATGCTGCTAAGTTGCCCTAGCTAGGTTTGAATCACGCCATGGTCTCGATAGTAGTTGCTGACAGCGACTGTGTATGCGCTAAGTCTAGCAGCTACGCTAGCCTAAGTTCGCAGTGCCTGCATGGACAGAGGCGCTGCTGTATCTGCAGGCAGCATACAGCACGTGCCTCAGCTAGGTTGCATTGGCCCACAGCGGCATGCGCTTAGGCAGCATTCTGTAAATTGCTACTGGTTGACCCGCAGGGCAATTGGTCAGCGTCAGGCAACAGCAGGGTTGGGCACTACAGGCCTCCGCAAGACGCTTAGAGTTTAGCAAAGTAGCAGCAGCAGTGCAGCAGGCTCAGCAAGTAGGCAGTCAGACAGCTAGGACGTTGTCTTTAGGGGGCGCATGTTTTGTTGGAGCCTCGATGTCCCCCCGGCCTCCCGGCTAGTTGGGCGCGAGGCGCCTTCCAGAATATGTTGTATCCATTCGGCTCGGACACCATTTGTGTGTAAAATTCAAGATAAACCGAAAAAAAACTGTTTTGCTGATAATGCAAGCGGTTTTATAAGTATTAGCTGCATAGTTCTTGTATTTCTAAATTGTGAATTGTGCTAAGCCATGTGGTCCCACTGTTGAGTCCAGGGGGATCAGGGCAAATCCCCCAGGAGGAATCTTGAGGCATTCAATACAAGCATTTCGCCCCCTCCCCACCTACGTTTTCCCTGCACTGAATGTGAAAACCTATGATCTTAGGAGAAAACTGTGAAATTAAGAAGTCGAGGAAAGATAATTTTTCGTAAAAATCGCCTTTGCAACAGTTAAAATCCTGCTATCAACAGTCAAAAACAGCAAAAAAAATCGCGCAGCTTCGCGGCATCACACAAGTTTTGTAATTGCTTATACGGATTAGGAAAATGCATAAATTTATTTCATTAAGTGTCTGGCAGAGGCAGGAGGCGCTCCTTGGCGGTATTCCTGGCCCACGATAAAGATAAAATAAAGATACAATGATTCAAAAATAAAGATACTCTCATCAAAAATAGTATTTTTAAACAGGCGCTACATGTTAATTAAACTAACTTGCCAAGTTCTGAAAAATGTGATGCAAAAACCCAAGGATGCGGACATCGGCACCCGGAAGCTGCTCTAGCGGTGCCCAACTTGCTGGACCGAAGAGCTAATAGTGGGGCCCAGACCACGACCATCTCTCCTAGTCATCTCCCACCAGGCTCCTCCAGATCCATAGGGACCATGTATGTACGGAAAGTATTTCAACCTCAGTCCTGCTGGTTTCAAACCATTTGCACTGCTACCAGTTGTTTGTTCCAGTTTGGTACATAAGTATATTGTATAGGTACAGTTATTATTATGATATGTACTATTGATTGCTGACTGCCACCGGTCATCGTGACTTGCTATCCGAGGCAAATGTATATGAAAAATAACTACCTTCATTTCAATATTTTTAATCATACCCAGCTGTGCAAAAAAGGAAACCTGAAGCTTGGCTCCAATTATGGTCTGGTTCCATTATAAAATGCAATTTTTCATTACCTAAAATGCAAAATTGTACGACGCTTCGTGGCGTCATATCGGTACCCATCATCNTACTAAAACATTTCAAAATATCTTAAGATGTTTTAAAACATTTCGCGCAAAATAATCCATCGTGAAACCGGCTAGTGTTACGATTTATGTTACGATACCACTAATGTTGAATCAATAAACACCTGTTCATTGAACAGGTGTTTATTGATTTAACATTAGTTAATTAAAGTCGCAAATTTACGATGGAATACTGACCACGGAATAGCAAAGATGACGGCTCCTTCGTTGCATACTGAACGGTTAACCATTCGTTGCATCCATATTCCATACCAGCAAGTTAGATGGTACATCATATATTGTCCAGACTGGCTGCAAGATGAAATAAACTTCCGAATGCAAATGTTATTGCAGTAATGCACCTATCTGCTCTCGCTATAGCAAATCATTGCATATTTCATGTTGAAGCATCGGAAGTGTGAACGGATCGGTGGCGACATTTATGATATCTAGATAAACTATCAACGCTGTACTTTTGATGCGAGTTAGGCACGTGACAACATATTATACACTGCAAATGTCACACAACGAATGTAACATTTTGCACTGCCGCGGATCACTCATGATTCACTCAAAACAACATTTACGCCAGTCCCTAATGTAACTAACACTAAACACTATATCGTGAGTGTGGCTAACAATAGTACCTATCCCTTCGCCTTCGCGTTAAGCAGCCATTAAGTGGGGCCCGTAACATATTCATAGGTTATGTACTATGGTATGTACTATGTACGCTGGCGATGAATCTTTGACCGAGCACATGCTTCAAGGGATGAACACTGAACAGTCATTGTAAATAATATCACTTCCGAAAGTGGCACCGTTGGTCAATCGCAACTCTGCGCCACAAACTCGCAGACAGCCAACAATGTAAACATGCGACACTCAAAACAGATAGCACTAATGTATCGCATTGTTCACCCGTTGTCCATCACGTGTCCGGTCCGGTCCAGTCCGGTCCAGTCCAGAACGTTCTTGCGGGAGAGACCCAATCTGACCAGACACCACACAAATCACACACACACTACACACACAACCATATTTCACACAACGAACACAGCAACACACAGTGCTCACAACAACACACACACACAACACAACACACCCGCACACAACAACACATACACACACACACACACAACAGATCCACACATCGCAAACCGCACAGAAGACCAGCAGCCGACACTGGCCACCGCCAGGCCGGGCAGGAGACAGCCAGGTGCCGGGTGCCGGGTGCCGGGTGCCGGGTGCCGGGTGCCGCCGGCTACAGACGGGTCAGACAGGGGACACCCGGCGGCCGGTGCCGGGTGCCGGTGGGTGCCGGTGGCGGCCGGCGGGTGCCGCTCCGCTCCTCCGGCCCGGCAGGTACACGGCCGTCTTGTCGGCAGTGCGTCGCCGACAGCAGAGCAGCTCGCCGAGCCGGCTCCAGCTGGCAGCCGTCTCAGCCGACCAGACCCAGGGCACGCTGGCCACGCCGCCCACCAGCGCGGAGGCCAGCCTCAGCAGCGGTACTGCCAGCGGCGGCAGGCTGGCCGGCGGCGGGCAGCCGGCGGCCGTCCGGCAGGCGCCTGCCCGCCGCAGCGCCGCTGCCTCCCACTTCTCCGCCTGCACGGCCTCGTACACCAGGCAGGCGAGTGTGATCCCGGCCGACACGGCCGTCAGCACCAGGTACAGGCCCAGCCGCCGCGCCCCGACCGCCCCCGCCCCCGCCCCCGCCGCGGCCGCAGGTTTCTGCAGCTGTCGGCGGCTGGCTGCCAGGGCGGCTCCACCCAGCGCCAGACACACGGTGCCGGCCAGCAGCGGCAGCACCAGCGGCAGAGCCAGCAGCGTCAGCAGCGGCAGCGGCCGGCGCGTCACCTCGCACAGCGCCGTCAGCTCGTCAGCGCTGATGGTCTGGGCGGTGAGCGCGGCCGCTGCCAGCACGGCCGGCGCGCCCCAGCAGAGCGCGTGCAGCCGCGGCGCCAGCCGGCGCAGCGCCTCGCGGCTCCAGCCTCTGGCCAGGCAGAGCGCCCAGCCGGCGGCCAGCACGGCCCACCAGAGCGCCGCCGCCAGGCAGAAGTAGTAGCGCGCCAGGAAGGTGACGATGCAGCCAGCGCTGTCCAGGCCGCCGGCGGCCAGCACGCGGCCGCCGTCGGGCGTGGCGTGGCAGGCGGCCCTCTCGGCACCCAGCAGCAGCCGGGCCAGCATGCCTAGTGAGTAGAGTGCCTGGCAGCCGCAGAGGAACACCACCGGCCGGCCTGGGTAGTCGAACCGCGCCGTCTCCAGCCAGAAGGTGAGCACAGTGAAGAGGCTGCAGAGTAGACAGAGCACCGCCCAGCCGGCCAGCCACAGCTCGGCCAGCCGTTTGTCGCCGCCGGTGAAGAGCAGGTCGGCACCGCAGGCCGGATGACAGGCGGCGCCGCCGACCCCGGCACCTGGTACCCTGACGAAGCCAGGTGGACAGGCGCCGTCCTCGGGCAGTGGCAGTCCCGGCTGTTCTGCCGGCGGCGGCGGCGGCGAGTCGGGGTGTCTGCCCGCCTGTAGCAGGCCGCTCCAGTCCAGGTGCGGGTAGCGGGCCACCAGACGCCGCGGGTCGACAGGTGGCGGAGGAGGCGGCGGTGGGCCGACCCTCTCCTCCTCCTCCTCTCCTGCCGGGTACGCCATGCAGAGGCCGTCCCGCTTCTCGTGACCGGCGGCCGGCAGCCGCGAACAGTTGAGCATGTCCGGCCAGCCGATGCCGAAGGAGCGCAGCAGCGGCAGACAGCGGGAGCGCACGTCAAAGCAGACCGACTGGCAGCTGGGAATGGGCGCGTCCACCATCTCCGAGCACATGGGCGCGAACACTGAGCAGAGGAAGAACCGCAGCCGGCTGCTGCAGTTGGAGTCGACGAGCGGCACAAACTGCTGCAGCTGCAGACAAATAGAGCAGAGTCAGCAGAGTCAGCTGGAGTTGATAGTCAATTGGAGTCGACGAGCGGCACAGACGGCTGCAGCTGCCGGTACATAGAACAGAGTCAACTGGAGTCAATAGAGTCAGTGAGAGTCCACCAGCGGCACAAACGGCTGCTGATGACGGTACTTAGAACAGAGTCAGCAGAGCCAACAGGAGTCAATAGAGTCAGTGAGAGTCCACCAGCGGCACAGACGGCTGCCGATGACGGTACATAGAACAGAGTCAGCAGAGCCAACAGGAGTCAATAGAGTCAGTGAGAGTCCACCAGCGGCACAGACGGCTGCCGCTGCGGACACGCGATGTAACGTCAGTGGAGTCAATTGGAGTCGATGGACTCAGCTGGAGTCAGTTGTGAGTTGACTGAAATGTGTTCGGGAAAGACACTAATGGGAAAAAGTAATGCTATCATAGTATCTACCTAAGTGTAGAATATAACAACTGTTTTTTGTGATTGACTTATTTTCATGATTGTATCAAATGTGTTTCCTTAACTTGGTTCGTGGAGCTGCACTGAGCGCCAATAACCTTATGTTATAACCGTTTGAGATGAAATAAATAACAGGCTTTCTTGGAACTGAAACCTATAAAACGTGCAGCGCCAAGACATTAACGATGTGATGATGATGATGGCAGCATGCCGTCAGGCAAATCTCCGCACTTAAGAGGCTGCTTGTCTTGTTGGAAATTGCACAACGTTTCGATGTGATGAGTGCAATGCAAACAACCTTGATCTGTGTAATAAGTCTGTACTCGGCTTGTAAAGATGCCATTAAATACAGATTCGTTATTATAATATGAGATTATGAGCGGCCTCCGATCAAATAGAAAAGAGGTGTATGACCCTTTCAGACTTGTAGTTTTTTGATCGACTAGGTCTGACTCAACAGCCGAATAACTGACTCGACTCTTGACTCAAGTGCTGTTTCAAACAAATTGATTCGACTCAACTCTTGACTAAACCCTAGCAGCGCACATTACTTCAACGGCGTCGTGACAACGTTTTCACGATGTAATTACGTCGTATGAACGTTGTCATGACGTTGTCAACGTTGCCATGACGTTATGACAACGTAATGTGCTATTAGCGAAGTGTCGTTTTAAAAGTTGATTTGTCTCGACTCATGACTCATCCTAAAATATCTGACTCATGAGTCGATGCATGACTCAGCTCTGAGTCATTTACAAGTCTGTTCCCTTTCCGAAGGAAGAAGGATATGTTTCCAGCCGTCGTATCTTAAAATCATAGATAACAGTAGACTGTTCTACTATTATCTACTGAACTATCTATGTTATGTTATGGTCTACTGTTATCTATGTTAAAATGTTTTGTTTTTCATCTCAATGGCATAATCTGCCATTTGAATTGGCAACCCTATCAAATCGATACATTTAATTGCGTCACACATCAATGGAACTAAGTCGTTAAATATTGTATATAATAACAAAGGTAAAACAAAATATACAAAAAATACTGCTTAAGTAACGCCAATTTCCTGGACTACATTATTAGTATATTACATTTTCGTAAAGACAAATTCGTTCTTTTTTTGTCTTTTTATCAAATGTAGCATTTTCTTCACATTTTTGTATTGGGAGACAAACTTACGTTTCCTTCAATTAAATGACTTGATGAACGTATATCTTATAGTAATTATGCTGCGCAAGTATGGCGCAATCAAATCTGAATCTACGCATATCAAGGTCGGAAGTGATACGCTCCCGACTGTCGACTTCCGATTCTCCCGACTGTCGAGTTCCGATGCTCCCAACTGTCGAGTTCCGATGCTCCCGAGAGTCCCGACCGATGCTCCCGAGAGTCCCGACTGTCGGGTTCCGATGCTCCCGACTGTCAAGTTCCGATGCTCCCGACTGTCGGATTCCGATGCTCCCGACTGTCGAATTCCGATGCTCCCGACTGTCGAGTTCCGATGCTCCCAACTGTCGAGTTCCGATGCTCCCGAGAGTCCCGACTGTCGGGTTCCGATGCTCCCGACTGTCAAGTTCCGATGCTCCCGATTGTCGAGTTCCGATGCTCCCGACTGTCAAGTTCCGATGCTCCCGACTGTCGAGTTCCGATGCTCCCGACTGTCGGGTTCCGATGCTCCCGACTGTCGAGTTCCGATGCTCCCGACTGTCGAGCTCCGATGCATTCGCTATATTTCTGAAGGTGGCTAGTGTCTCTGAGGAGACTTATTTGACAGCCCGTTTCAGCCTTTGCGGCCATTCCACCGCAGCATCATACCAAGGAGCACTGGTTTGAATGGGCCTATTTCACAAAACAAAGGTGAACTGGTGATAGACGGAAATCGTCGGAAAATGCTATTTTTACCCGGCAATAGTACCGGGAAGACATCACAACATAACAATATCATTTATTCACGTCATCCACAATTCCTTCAGCACTCAGCACAGAATATAACAGACTATAGGTACTAGGTAGTCGTTATGCTTGGGTGCAGTTTTTCGGAGTTACGGACAGAGCCGGGTATAGGCAGTCGTTATGCTTGGGTGCAGTTTTTCGGAGTTACGGACAGAGCCGGGTATAGGTAGTCGTTATGCTTTGGTGCAGTTTTTTTGAGTTACGGACAGAGCCGGGTATAGGTAGTCGTTATGCTTGGGTGCAGTTTTTCGGAGTTACGGACAGAGCCGGGTATAGGCAGTCGTTATGCTTGGGTGCAGTTTTTCGGAAGTGTACGGACAAGACCGAGCTATAGCTAGTCGTTTTATCTGGGTGCAGGGTTTTTCGGAGTTAACGGACGAAAGACCGGGATAATATGGGTAAGTCGTTTATGCTTGCGGTGCAGTTTTATCGGAAGTTCAAACACGGACCAGAGAGCCGGAATATAAGGCAGTATAACGTTTTATGCTTAGCGTTCAGTTTTTCGGCAGATATACGGACCGAGAGCCCGACAGGTATAAGGTAGTCGTCTTTGCTGGGTGCAGTTTCTCGGAGTTACGGACAGAGACCGGGTATAGATATCGTATCGCTTGGGCATGCAAGTTTTATCAGGAGTTACGGACAAGAGACCAGAGTAACCCTTATAGGCTAGTCTTCCATCGCTGATGCAGTTACGGAGATACGGACAGAGCCGCAGGTCACATAGGTAGTCGTATGCTGGGTGCAAGTTTTTCGGAGTACGGAACAGAGCGGGCAACTATAAGAGTCGTATGTAATTGGGTGCGTTTTTCGAGTTACGGGACAGAGCCGAGGACCATAGGCTAATATCGTTATGCTTTGGTGCAGTTTTTCCGGAGTTACGGACAGAGCGAAAGGATATACCCCGTAGTTCGTTATTTGCTTGGTGCTGTTTTCGGATCGTTCGGACAGAGCCCGGGACATATGAGTAGTCGTTATGATGCCTTGCGCGGTGCAGTTTTTCGGAGCTTACGGGCAGAGAGCCGGCGTATAGTGTAGTCTATATCTTCGGGATGCAGATTATTCGGAGTTACGGGACAAGAGGCCGACAAGGATACTAGGTACGTTGTTATGCTACTGGGTGCAGATTTCGGAGTCTACGACAGAGGGAATACTAGTTAAGTACGTACTATGCTCTCGGGTTTTCTCTTCGGAAGTACGGACAGCAGCCGAGGTATAGGTAGACGTTAATGCCTCTGGAGTTCAGTATTCCGGAGTTACGGACAGAGCCGGGTATAGGTAGTCGTTATGCTTGGGTGCAGTTTCTCGGAGTCACGGACAGAGCCAGGCTGGGACTGTAGCTCGTTCCCGTAACCGCTATGACTTCGAAGCAGTATCACATGCTGTTAGACTGAATAGATAGCTGCACTTAACTCAGCCGCTTCGAACTGAAACAATTTTACAAACGAGCCTGTGATAAAGAGCCTCGTTCGTTATGCATGAGCGGAGTTAGATTGCCTCACGTTAGCGCCATTCTTTTTCAGCCGACTTCATCGCCAGGTTGCTGCACAGATGGATCGGATTTGCAGACGCCACCGCGCAAGGCGCAGTGCCAATGGTAGACGCCAACTAACCTGTTAATTTATTGTGAGATTCTTAGGCAATTATAATAATATGCGGGTGATGGTGTGAAACCGGCTATTAAAAACATAGTTTGTGCTATCACCTATTTTTTGGAGTGCAGTACAGATTTTCATTTTATTTATTTCTAATAAAACCTGTCAAGAACAGATCTAGGGACATTTCTACCAAAAAACTGCATCGCTTTTTGCATAGATGTGTGACTCGTGAGAAAAGCAAACAAACAACAAAATAAAATAAAGAAATATGTCGCATTGTATTTCCCAAAATGAAAACCATTCTAGAGTAGATGCGCCTTGTACTAAGCTGGTGTTCAGAAATAAATTAGATGTACATTTTATAGATCAGATAACGTTAAGCCCTGGCGAGACTTGTTCAAACTCGAGGATATAGAAGTTCGCCATCATATATGTATCCTGTCAGTAAACTGGACCTAGGTGTGCGGGATAGTACATTTTAGTTAATCATTCTTTCGTTGATCTTACAAGGAGCAGAAGCGAAATATTGAGCACATCGGTGCATCGCTCATCTTCTGAAACGGCTTACATGTATATTATCACATTCAGTGGACAATAAAGAAGTTAAAAGCAGACAAATGCATCGGCACACTCATTTGGTTGACTTTCGTGCGTTGAAAGTGCTTTATGTAAAGCTTAAATAGTAGAAAGGATATCGATGAAAATAGAAACGTTTTACTGAAAGCGACTCAGGCAGACGTTGGCTGGATTGTCGTCTCGCACGAGCCGTCACATGTGTTAGGGTGAGATAATCTGATCCAGTGTATTCACTATGTGGTCCCTCACGCTTTAGGTTTCACAGTAGCACCACAGGATGCTACTGTGACACTATGCAGCGGCTTGAGGACGGATAAGTAGGCTGATGCACGTTAGAACCAGCATGGCTGTGGTTACTGCATACACGAGGGAGGGGGCATTAGTGCGGATACGAGAGAGACAGACGTTACTCTACGGACAACAGACGACAAACGAAATATACAGATACGAGCGAGAGACACGTCATTGTACGGACAACAGACAACAAACGACATATACAGATACGAGCGAGAGACATGTCATGTACGGACAACAGACGACAAACGACATTTCAACAGATACGAGTGAGTCAGACGTCACTCTACGGACAACAGACGACAAACGAAATATACAGATACGAGTGAGACATACCTCGCTGTACGGACAACAGACGACAGACGACATATATACAGATACAAGTGAGACAGACGTTACCGTACAAGCTACAGATGACAGACGACATATACAGATACTAGTGAGACAGACGTTACCGTACAAACTACAGATGACAGACGACATATACAGATACTAGTGAGACAGACGTTACCGTACAAACTACAGATGACAGACTACATATACAGATACGAGTGAGACAGACGTTACCGTACAGACAACAGATGACAGACGACATATACAGATACTAGCGAGACAGACGTTGCCGTACAAACTACAGATGACAGACGACATATACAGATACTAGCGAGACAGACGTTACCGTACAAACAACAGATGACAGACGACATATACAGATACTAGTGAGACAGATGATACCGTACAAACTACAGATGACAGACGACATATATACAGATACGAGTGAGACAGACGTCACTGTACGAACAACAGACGACAGACGACATATACACGGGTACGAGTGGGATTTACGTGTGTACACTGTACAGCCAGTGACGCTACTGGTGTACGTACCAGCGCGGCAGCCTCCTCCTGAGTCTCGTGCTCCACCAGGTTCGGCATCCGGGTCAAGTTGTACGGCATGTCCCGACACAGCGGAATAGTGATGGGCTCGCACTTGTGCCGGTGGAGTCCCTCCAGCGCCGAGCAGGCGGCGACCGCCAGCTGCGTCAGTAACAGCAGTCGCAGCGGCCCCATCTCTGCACCTCACCGCACAACACCTCTCCAGGGAGCGTCACAGATCCACCCCTCGCTACCGCCGCTGCCACACTGAGCCTGAGCCGCCGCCGCCGCCGCCGCGCTGAGCCAGGGCCGACGACACCGGTGCCAGAGTCAGGACAGAGGGCGCCACCACTCGCCGCCGCACTGAGCCAAGACCGGCACCGATTCCAGAGAGTCAGTCGGGACAGAGGGCGCCACCAGCCGCCGGCACACTGAGCCAGGACCGGCACCGGTGCCAGAGTCCGTCAGAACAGGACAGAGGGCGCCACCAGCCGCCGCCACTGTGATGGCAGCACTGCACAGTGGGGAATTTTCCAATTTAGCCCGCATAAAGTCCGGAAGCATGTTTTTCAGAATCTCAATTTCTTTTACCGATACCAATCAGAAATTGTCTGTATTTTTGAAAAATCACCATGTTCAATTGATTCTGAAGCCTTATGACACTGAAAATTGCGGTCAAAGTAGTGTCTTCCGCAAAGAGCTAGTGAGCAGGCAGAAATGTCGGATGCTATAAAACATGAAAAATACGGGACAATTGGAACCCGTCAGCTCAAATAAGTTTGTTGACAGTGAGCAGAGACTTCATTGAATCTATTTCAGGGCCAATAACTTCCCGGAATACGAAGGTACGGTTTTGACGAGTTCTTATATCACACATAAATTTCGTCGATTTTTTTGCATTTTGAAGTAAAAAATAAACAATAAATACAACGCTCGTGACAGATGAAACCTGTACAGCCGTAAACACCACCTCGAATTACTTCGGATACAATGCATTGCTTTTGCAGCCTTTCGCAGCCTTGCTCGTTATAGACGCTCAAACATGGCAAATTTGGAAAAATAACTGTAAACAAGATGGTGCCGTTAGTGCCGTATTTTGCACAAAAGCAATGCATTGCTTTGCAACTGCCACCATGATGTCTACAATTAGTAATGGTTATTTGTTTAACGCAAAATGATTTTTTGTAATTGTTATTGTAAATTATAATTGTAATTTGTAATTGTAATTGTAATTTGTAATTATAATTGTAATTAATAATTGTAATTGTGATGTAATTTGCAACGCAAAATTCGCTTTCAGCGCTCAAAAGTATCCCAGGATATATTTATGGTGTCTTAAGCGACCCCGGTGAATGTATGCAGAAGGGCTAATTTCAGGCTTGTAGGGCTTATGCTTTCAAAATCATAAAATGCCACGAATTTGTCAAATTATCATTACTTAGGAGCCCTTTTACCATCAAAATCGTTTTCAGTGGCCAAAATTACCCCAGGGTATGTTTCGGATACCGTAAGCGACCCACATGAATTTATGCGNGAGGTGGGGAAGGGAGTGGACTGAGACAGAGGAGGTGAGGAAGGGAGCGGACTGAGACAGAGGAGGTGGGGAAGGAAGTGGACTGAGACAGAGGTCAGTAAGGTGTCGAACTGGGGTGGAAGGGGTGAGGAAGGGATGGACTGGGGAGAAGTGAGGGAGCATATAGAAGGAGAGGCGGCAGGCTGTATAAATACAGGAGGGCAAAACAAGAACCAGAGTCCCCGGAGGCCAGAGCGTTAGGTCTCGACATCCGGAGTTCGATTTGACCACCTATGCATTGGTCGCTGACGCGGTTTCGAGGCACACTCCTGAATTTCGTACATTGATCTGCACGGAGTCGTTACCGAACGTTAACTGACGGTGACGGTTTTCCAGCACTCGGCTCCGTTAGAGCTGCACAGACCGGTTAAGTGTGTTGCAGACTGCGGCTTGGTGTCAGCTGCTTCAAATAGAATGCTATGCGGTACTACAAAACACTTTTTTGCGATACAGTATTTAGCAAAAGCGACAATAAATGAAACAGATACAGGTGGAGACTGCATCATGTGGTAGACTGCGCCGCACGCCGCAAAATATTGCGGAGCAGCCTACCTTATTGAGTATGTCCCAAGGATTTTCGAAACATACTAAGTGTCGAATGGTAGCATACGATTTACGGCCTGTAAAGTAGATGTGTCACTGAAGCACGTTCTCGACTCAAAACCAATAATACGCTGATTACAGCTACCTAGCGTAGGTTTGAGATCTTAAAGACGGATGCTCACCCCTCGTCGCGTCGGTTTGAAATTGTCGTGGACCACAGATGTCGATTTATATACGTTTTGGGTGGCCCTCAGCGCCTCCATATCTATGTTGAGTTTGGTCCCCAAAGATGCTTTCGGCTCCCTCAATATTTTCTGGCCAATGGCGTGTCCAAGAAGCCAAAATGCTTTAACTCCCAGACCGCCTTAAATCAGAAAATGCGGAATTTTCATTGAAACCCCCTAAGAAACCTTTATCTGCATCTGCATATAGAAACCTAAATCTGCAAAGAAATGTACTTCAAATCACATTCAGCTTACTAAGGGGCAGTGGCGTATTCATGGGGGGGCCATGGGGGCCATGCCCCCCCCCCCCTGGCGCCAAAGGCTCCCTCCAGAATATGTTGTATCCATTCAGCACGGACACTATTTGTGTGTAAAATTACAGATGAACAGAAAAAAGTTATTTTGGCTGATAATGCAAGCGGTTTTATAAGAATTAGCTGTATAGTTTTTGGATTTCTAAATTGTGAAATGTGCTAAAGCATATAGTCCCACTGACGGATCCAGGGGGGGGGGGGAATCAGGGCAAATCCTCCCGCAGGAATCTTTGGGGCATTCAATACCATCATTTCGCCCCCTCCCCAACCTCCCCCTCCCTCACCTGCGTTTTCCCTGCACTGAACGTGAAAACCAATGATCTTAGGAAAAAATGGGAAAATGCAAACAAAAATCGGGAAAATATAATTTGTCGTAAAAATCGTCTTTGCAACAGTAAAAATCCTGCCATCCATAGTCAAAAACAGCAAAAAATTGCGCAGCTTCGTGGCATCACACAAGTTTCGTAATTGCTTATACGGATTAGGAAATGGTAAAAATGAATTAAATTAAGTGTCTGGCAGAGGCTCTTCTTGACGGTATTTCTGGCCCAAGGGCCCATTCTCTTCAAAAATATTATTTTTAAACAGGCTACATGTTAAGCTAGCAAGCTTGCCGAGTTCCGAAAAATGTGATGCAAACCCAAGAACGCGGACATCGGCACCCGGAAGCTGCTCCAGTGCCCAGTGGTGCCCAGCCTGCTGGACCGAAAAGCTAATAGTGGGGACCAGACCAGGCCCATCTCCCCAATTATTCGCCCACCAGGCTCCTCCAGATACACAGAGACCATGTATGTGCGGAAAAGTCTTTCTGCCTCAGTCCTGCTGGTTTCAAACCATTTGCACTACATCTTTTCTTAACCCGCGCCCCACTGGGGGTGTTTGAACACCCCCTTCTGTTTTTTTTAGATAACGAAAAAAAACAGCGGCGTGTAACGCCGCAAATTTGACATAACTAATCATTGATCCGTTCCGCACATTTTGCGAAAATTCAAGTTTCGTGTCGGGTTAGGTCAGGTCACCAGGTCAGGTCTCAACAGTTGACCCCACCTACCAAAATGTTTGCGGTTCTGCCACGACCCACCAGTTTCTAAAGGATCGATATCAAACTATTTAAAATTACATTAAGTCATCAGTATCTACAAAATGTGTATCTCGATTATTTTTTTTATATCGGTGACCTCGAGTCAGGTCAATTTGTACCTCCCCATTATACAGTCAACGGATAAATATTAAAATGATTTCTTTCGACGATATCAGTCCATTTCCTTCCTTGACAATGTTTAGTAATTGATATATGCTATGATCCAAGTTCTGCAGGTTTCGCTCAGGGAACCATACGGGGTCATCTGAGGTCATCCCGAGCGTCACCAAACACCTTTCGTCAATTACTCTGGACATAATGAAGATAGAGAAGTGCAACTTTCACCAATGTGTTTGTCTCGTCCAGACAACATCTCCTGGTATGCAACATGACCTACTTGGGTCACCACTTGACCTTGACCAAGGTCATTTTTTTAATTGACCTTACATGATAAAATCTGCCTCTAATTTCAAAGTGCATTTGACTAGGTAATCACGGATTGCGTAAACAGTATTGCGTTATCTTTGATTGGGCTAAGAAGTTATTTGCGAAATTTATTTTTTTGCAAAAATCTGCATTTTTGACTTAAATGACCTCTAGAGTCTAGACCTAAACAATTGACCTGAGGTCATTTTGCGGGACATTGAATGCGATGAAAATTGTAATGGCCTTAGCGATTGTTTTTTATCGTTTTGTTCTAGATAGCATAGTTTCCGAGATATTTGGAAGTTTCGGAGCGATGTGCCTATAACTGGAAAATTGTTACCTTCGCTCGACTCTGGTGACCTGAGTTTTGACGTTGAGCAAAAAAAGGCGCTGAAATAGTTTCGAAATGATTTTGGTGACGGTTCAAAACATGATTTATTTTTCTTGGGTCTACATGCCATAGGAGCCGAGTTAGTGGGGGTGTTCAAAACATTAACCACACCCCAGTCGGGCGAAGGAAATGCAGAGGCCCAGTGGGGCGAAGCGGGTTAATTGCGTGCGGCATCTGTTCAGCTCAATTCGGCATTTCTCATTTAAAACGACAGCATGGCATACTGTTTGACATATATGCATCTCACATCGGCGTAACACACTCCCGCGGCAAAGGACATTTAAAATTGACAGTGCACCGTGCCCTGCCAATTTTAAATGCCCTTTGCCGCGGGAGTGTGTTACGCCGATGTGAGATGCATTTATGTCAAACAGTATGTCATGCTGTCGTTTTAAATGAGAAATGCCGAATTGAGCTGAACAGATGCCGCCTCCGCATTAAGAAAGGTGTATGCCAAACAGTATGTTTTCATGCTTGTCGTTTTAAATTAGAAATGCCGAATTGAGCTGAACAGATGCCGCCTCGCATTAAGAAAAGGTGTACTACCAGTTGTTTGTTACAGCTTGGTACATATGTATGAATATTGTATAAGTACAGTTATTATTATGCTATGTACTACTGATTGCTGACTGCCACCGGTCATCGTGACTTGGTATCCGAGGCAAATGTATCTGAAAAACTACCTTCATTTCAATATTTTAATCATACCCAGCCATGCAAAAAAGGGGACCTGAAGCTTGGCTGCAATTACGGTCTGGTTCCAATATAAAAATTCAGTTTTCCACTACCTAAAATTCAAAATTTTACGCCACTTCGCGGCGTCACATCAGTGACTGGCAGAGGCTCTCCATAACGAAGCCATCGTCATCGCCTTTGGTTTGTTGTAACGCTGAATCAAATTAAAACATTTTAACCTCTTATTCTCTACATGGCCAACCACCTATATTTACTATAGCATGGAAATCCACATTAAAAATGCTGCAAATGCTTTTAATACACGCATACATAATAGAGGTACATTTTTCATTATTTCAGCCGACCCCCCCCCACACTCAATAATTATCGGTGACGCCCCAGCGGGTTGCTATGAGATAAAAGATATTATTCTTTGCATGAGTATATGCTACGTAATATCACGTTTGTGTTGTTGTTTTTCTGAGAAAAAAAAACAAGTTTATTTTTTCTCAAAGAGTATTTTTTCCGAAAAAGTGATTTCCCCCGAAAAACTATATTTTTTAAGCTCAAATACCAAAATAAGGTGACTGGCCCAAATCCGCGGAGAAAAAAGGCTGCCTTTTTGCAACAAAAGGTGCCCCCACAGTGTGTGCCAACCCTTTGACTGATTTATAAACACTGCCACTGCAGGTCACTCTTTTTTACCTGCAGCAAGGGACTGTGCTGGCTGCTTTGTCGCCCTGCCGACATGCTCAGGGACCCATTTGACCTACCCAGGGGCCCCTCTGTGCTGGCTAGGAAACAGGGGCGTAGCCAGGATTACGTCCAGGGGGGCCAAATGGGATCAGGGGGCCCTTGTAGTCAATGGGGGTCTACACAACTAAAACAGTACGGTGTGGTGTTAGCTGTACAACAACGGCACATACGTTTTTGATGATTTTGTGTGGGGGAGGTAAGGGGTCAAAATCTTAAAATTAGGAAAATCTGAGATGAAAAATGTTGAAAAGTACGTATTTTTTGTGTCTTTCATTTGAAATTTGCTTTAAAAAACATGAATTTTTACGATTTTTGCAAACATTTATAATTTGTCTACCAAAATTATCATCAATGCGTCACATTGCGTATGGTGCGGACCTCTAAACATGTTATTGTAAGCTTGAAAGTTCTGTAAAAAAAAGTGTTAAAGCGAACTGTTTTGCCCAGTCATATAAGAAAATAGCAGCATAACCCAAATATGCGCAGAAAAACGGCTCGATTTTGTCACTTGCATGTTATACCATTTGTAGTTAAATTGTACCGCGGAGCGGCGCGAAAATTTTGAGTTTTATTCACTAAAAAGTTGAATTCTGACTGTTAAAAGGCTCAGAGTCACTTCAGATTGTCTAGGGGCCCCATCGACCTTTTCAACGCCCTTCCGACCTGTTCAGGGACTCATATGGGATCTGCGAAAAACAGATGTTGAGTGGGTGATATATATGTTTACTACAAAGAGGAGTTATTTCATAATGAAAAATATTAAAATCAGCAGACCTTTCGGGCATATTGTAACACCCTTCGTCAGCGATGAAGAGGCATTCGGTAACAGGTCATCGCTCGTATTTAAGACGAGCAATGACCAAAGGCGTATCCATGATTTCGACAAGGTAGTACCCGCGGTCTGTGATATGGGCCCCCTGGCACATACATGCTCCCCATGGAAACAAGCCCCTACATATTTTAGCTTTGCTAGCACGATTTTAAGGGTGTAGTCACTGCAGGCTGAGCAAGAAACTCTTCAGGCTGGCCAAGGGCTCCCTCAGGCCGACAGAGGACCTCTCAAGTAGATAGAGGGCCCCTCAGGCCAACTGAGGCCCCTCGTAAAGACAGAGGGTTTTCCTAGGCCTAACTATGGCGCGCCCAAGCTGGGCCAAGGCCCACTAGACCACTAGAGGACCCTCAGGCCGAGAGAGGGCCCCCTCCTGCAGAATGAGGGCTACTTATACCGACATAGGGCCCCTTTAGACCGGCCCTCCGTCCGACACCGGGCCCCTTCAGGCGCCCTCATGTCGACTGAGGGCCCCTCAGGCCGACCAAGGGCCACCTTAAGCTGGTCAAGGGGTCACTAAGGCGGCCAGAGGGCCACTTAGGCTTCTGTAGGGCCCCTTAGGCCTACTAAAGACCCCTCATCAGGCCAACTGAGGGACCCTCAAACCGACAGAGGGCCCCCTCAGACCGACAGAAGGCCCCCTCAGACCGATAGAGAGCCCCTCAGACCGACATAGGGTCCCCTCAGACCGACAGAGGGCCCCTGCAATCCGACAGAGGGCCCCACAAACTGACAGAGGGCCCTGCAAATCGACAGAGGCGTACATAAGGCCCCATCAGATCGACAGAGAGCCCCTCAGACCGACAGAGGGCCCCTCAGACCGACAGAGGGCCCCTCAGACCGATAGAGGGCCCTCTCAGGCCGACCAAGGGCCTCCTAAGGCCGACCGAGGTCCCTCAAGGCCGACCGAGGACCCCCTTCAGGCCGACCGAGGGCCCCCTCAGGCTGACCGAGGGCCCCCTCAGGCCTACTGAGGGCCCCTCAGGCCGACATAGAGCCCCTTCAGGCCGACTGAGGGCCCCCGCAGACCGACAGGGTTTTTTTATGCCACGTAAGATGTTTTGCGGGCGCCTGACACCATCCAAAACACTGGGGTCTTCGGCCCCAGGGGGCCCTCGCTCGGTCACCAGAGGGGCCCACCAGGCCTCCAGGGGAGCATGGCCCCTTTGCCCCTGGCTATGCCACTGCTAGGAAACATTCGGCATGTGCAGGGCCCTTCTGACTCGCCCATAGGTCCTTTCTGTCTAGTCAGGGTCCTGTCTGACTTGCACAGGGGTCTTTTGAACGTCCATCATCATCATCATCATCATCATCATCATCACGTTTATTGTTCAATGCATGCACTGTATGATATAATTCAACATGGTGCAAAAAGCACTAGATGTGCTTGATTCAGAAGCACCACAACCGTCTGGGGATCTGGGGCAAAACACAAAGTTCCATTTTAATTCCAGCCGACGCGCGGCGCGAGGAACCCAACACTTCGCCACGGTAAGTGAGCCGTAACCAGCCGGCGGCGCACCCAGCCTACGGACACCAGCCACATCCATTTTTTTACATGCTAGTGGAATCTTGCCTGAGTTCAGAAGGGATTTTTTAAAACTCACGGGCCAACCACTTCGACCGGTCGACGCGGAAAGATTGTGCCATGCGTAATGTTTGAAGCTGTTCAGATTGTGATTTATTGGCAAATGAATGGTGCCGTTGATTTGTGTTATGTTGTTAATTAAATTCACTTCTTAGTTCGTTATAATTAGGACAAGAAAGACGAAGTGACGAGGGCTTTCAACTTTATACCCGCACTCGCATGCAGGGGTAGAAGATTTTTGGATTAAAAAATGAATGTGAATTCAAATGTGTCATGTCATTGCGAAATCGCGTATGTAATATGTTTCCCTCCTTTCGATTCCTGGCAAATGTGATATGATGGGTGGATCAGGCAAACCCAGCTGCATCGCGGAAGTTTCTTTTGTATGTTTTATGTGGAGTTGACGTCTGTAGGTGTGTTTTTAACGTTGGGACCAGAGGTCATGGAGTTTTGAACTCCATGGGACCTCTGGTCTTTCATAAGAGGATTGAGAGGCCAAGGGCCTTTGAAATGCTCTTAACTCTTTTAAAAAACACGCTTTGCGTGGTCTTTACTCTTTTAGACTCTAGAGAATCCGAGAATCCATGATCTGGAAATCCGGGCTAGTATCATGGAGGGCTTGTGCTCCAAAACTTTCAGCTCCATTTGACGGCCGTGTCATGCAGCCAATCAGGCAGCTGGCGTGGTGACCTCGAGTGACCTGAGCTGGCCCGCGGCGCGGAGAGGTCCACCACTGTCGCGCGGCTGAGAGGTGGGCGTCAGTCGGGACAGGCGAACGGGTGGTGACGGAAGTGTTGCACGGACCGGAGAGAAGGTAAGGGGAATGGGCGGCCGAATTTTAGTTGCGGGGTTATGCTTTGACAATGGAGCAGAGTACTATGCATATTATAATCACTGTCTCAATTAATGTGTTTGGTTACATTTGATTGTTTGCCTTACTCCATGAAGGTGCAACAATGATAAGGCAAAGTTTGTATATGTGTGATATTATGAGCACATGCCAAAGATATTAAATATCTTTGACATGTGTAAGATCATAATCTCTTACTCTTTGCAACAATTGAGCTTGATTGCTGACTTAATTTATTAATTTTGTCAGTTTCTAAGTCTACGATCGTTCTGTTTCAAACGAGTTTGAACGTATTTTTTGCGCGGATTCGTGCTTGAAGAGGCGAACTAGATTTTAACGGCTCCAGTTTAAATTACCCCAATTTAATGAACTGGTTTAGCTTAACTATCCACATTGTCTTTCTCCAGCAGGTGATTTTATTGGCTTGCAAGACTCTAAGAGTTCAGACTACCACTCCAGTCCACTGACCCTTTGGGAAGATGCATCTCTCTGCTGCCATCCTGCTGGCGCTGCTGGTGGTGGCCGTCTCTGGCGGTTATCTCGGATCTGGCCGCGGATCTGGCCACATATCTAGCCATGGATCTGCATACGGATCTGGTCACAGGTCTGGCCACTACGGATCTGGTCACAGGGATGGCCACTACGGATCTAGTCACAGATCTGGCTACGGATATGGATCTGGTCACGGATCTGGCTACGGATCTGGATCTGCATACAGATCTGGCTACGGATCTGGATCTGGTCACAGATCTGGCTACATGTCTGGATCTCGTCACGGATATGGATCTCGTCACGGATATGGAACTCGTCACGGATATCGTCACGGATCTGGCCATGGCAAATAAGGTAAGACATACGAAAAGTGTTGAAATTTCCTATCCATAGATACAAGGAACTCGCGACAATGGCTAAGCCTTTGTGTTCTACCTTTTGTATTAATTTAGTCCGAATGTTTTGAATGGATGGATTTCAGAGATCGGGCCCCGCGCTAAGCATAGCTTGTTACGCAGGCTCTGACTCCACCACCCGATCGATCACGCAATTCCTGGCGTCCGGCAGAATTTAGAAGCGAAAGTTGTACGTGCCCGACATGCCTGGGCACGGTCAGCCCCGCCCTCTGACCCTCTGACCCTCTGCCCTCTGACCCTCTGACCCTCTGACGTCACCTGACCTCGTGTGCGACCGCTGACGCTGGCTGCAGGCCATCTCAGTCGGGGGCAGTAGCGAGCGCCGAGGCGAATGGAACCCGGGCTGCCACATGAGGTCAGAAGCCCAGCGCTCTCCCGACTGAGTTACAGGGGCACAGACTTTAGCGCAAAATAAACTCAATCTTTCTCCTGCAAATTACTATAATGGTGAAATTACCTAACTTGCGCGCAGGGGCGGATGCAGCCGCTCGGTTTGGAGGGCCAACTTATTTTTGGCAAAAAAGTACCCCCATTTTTTCCCACGGATTTGGGATTCTCACCTTATTAGGCATTCAGAGATATAGAAATGGGGGAAAATCAGTAAAAAACATTTAAAAAAAGAAATAGTGAAAAAATATTTTTTTTTTTTACTTTTTTGGAGAGAAAACAAACGTTAAACAAATCGGGGAAAAATTCACATTTAACCACACAGAACACCACTTTCCGTAGCATATACACACGTAAATAAAAGTCACGTTTATTTCATACTAGCTCGCAGGGGCGTCACCGATAGTTCTTAAGGGGGTCGGATGACCGCTGAAATGACGAAAAAATGTATATCCGTTTTGTTTGCGTGTAATGGAGCAATTTGCAGCTTTGAATGTGGATTTCCATGTTATATACATTTTGGTTAGGTTAGGTATTTTTAGGGGGCCGATTTGTTAGCGTCATATCGTTTGCCGTTCGCCTTTTTCGGAACTCGACAAGTAGGCTAGCTTAACATGTAGCCAGCTTGAAAATTAATTCTTCTCCTACGGGGCGAGGAGGCTGACCGGCCTCCCTAATGGTTTTCTGAAATCTCTTTTTACTCATACTCATATCTTGCTGAAATTTCAGTAGCTGAGTTGACACAATTATACATATGCTGGCAAAATTTCACTGAAATTGATTCAGTCATTTGGGAAATGACTTAAGTGACGATTATAGTTGGTGGAAAGACGGTAAAAATCGTAGAAAATAGAGTTTTGCAGCAAATTGCTAACGGAAAGCGACAAGATCAAAAATTACATTTTAATTAGGAAAGGCAAACTAGGATTTCCGAAATTTTTGGTTTCTTACCCCTTAAAACTAAATGTAAAAAAATCACTAAAAATCAAAATTTTCAAAGATTTTCAAAGACTAAAAGATAAATGATAACTAAATGTGGACAATACCCAAACCAAATTTCAAAGCAATTTGTGATTGATGATGGCTCCATAAGTGAAAGAAACTCGTGACGTCATTTTTTATCACTTTTTTGGACTTATTTTGATCAGATGCAAACTAATACATTTTCTGTATTTCTGAGACGAAACTGGTCGAGAGCCATGCTTTTTATTTAAATTTATTAGTTTCTAATTTTGAGGTTTTTTGACTAAAAAAAAAACATTATTTTTGACGTGATGGAGTCGAGGTCATTCACTTGACCTGGAAGTTCACCCAATGGCTGCAACCAAAAAATAATGCATACCGTTAGATTTCTCACATGACTGGCAACATGCTGGTTCTTACCGCGTTGCTCTATGATGCTTGGTTTGGAAGTAAACGGGGGATCCTGTCGGTCCCCCCTCCCCCCGTACGGCGAAGGTGGGAAACGGTAAGGCGAGGGTTAATGTTGTATGAAGTGGCCCTGGGGCCAGGAATTACCGTCAAGGAGAGCCTCTGCCTGACACTTAATTAAATAAATTTCAACATTTTCCTAATTTGTGTAAGCAATTGCGAAACTTGTGTGATGCCGCGAAGCAGCGCGATTTTTTTCAGTTTTGTATTGTGAATAGCTGGATTTTGACTGCTTCAAAGCTATTTTAAAGATATTTTTTCTTTTCTCGAGTACCAAACTCACCATGTTAACACCAAATGGTACCAAATTAGTCCGTATTGAACAATGTGGGTATTCACTGATGTCCTTTGGGGGGAAGATATGTTGGCTCCACCCTTTTTCGCTTTGGGGGGGCATGGCCGGATTGGCCCCCCTGGATCCGCCCCTGCTTGCGCGTGTTCTTTGCGTGGTAGGCTGCTTTTAACACTGCTTTTTTACTACAGCTTATGGATTTTTGCAAATGAGTTGCTACCAAGAGTAAATAAAACTAAATGATATGTGGAAAACTATTAATAAATCTGCCTCTGCTTGTCAAATGTTGTCTTTCAGAATGTCTAAGGACTGTCTAAGAATAGACATTCCCCGTAACTGTTGACCTGTCTGAGGTGTCTGACCTGACCTCGTGACCCCGACAGGTCATCCGGGCAGTTGTCTGCCACCGCGTCTCCTCTGCCAGCTCACCTCTGGCCCAGAGTGCGCCACAGGTCTGCTAGGGAGACTCCTGCGGCCACGTCGACAACTGCTGCTATGGCGTCTGTCTCCTGTAGCTGACTGTCTGTAAGCCGGTCCACTAGAGCGAGGCGAGTGATTGAGACAGCCAGCGACTCGTCTAGAGCGAGGAGGCCGGAGACGGCCAGCGACTCGTCTAGAGCGGGGTGTGCAGGTGGTAGAGGGTACTCCATGACTCGTGTCTTCAGTCCTGGGTGCGGGCGCGGACGCGACTGGCCACAAGGCGGTGTTGATTGGAATGTGCACGGTGTGACCTTGAGCGCTGACCAATCAGCCTCTTCCCTGTCGCTGATTGGTCGAAGCTCAATGTCACCGGCACAGCACCCAACCTGTAATCGGATGTGCAGGGGCTGTGCAGCCCTCGTGACCGCGCGTGCGGGGGGAGAGCGGAGCTTGCGCGGCCGGCCGTGATGAAGGGGATTTGGAGGGAAGACTAGTGTGCTTTCAGAGCTCTGACCATCAGTATGAAGATCTTGTGCTTAGGAGTTTTTCCTGCATCGACATTGGACATAGAAACGTTTTTAATTTGTATTTTTAATCTCATAACAGGTATCAATACTCACTTGATGAATGAGGGAAGCTTTTGTATTTTGGTTGGGTTTCGCGTACTTTGTTTGCAACAAGACGAGAAAAGCCTACTATAACATGATCTTAGATTTCAATGGTTTCAAACTGCCGTCAGCATCTACATTGTCTTGTCGCATGAATGTGTAAGATGTGTGGATTTGCCTTCAATAAACGAGCTTTCAATCACGCAGCATTTTGAGTCGAGCTACTGCACTGGCCAGCATGACGTCAGACAGGATGATGGGTGGCGAATTTAAGGACTTGACTATTGGAGTATGCTGGCTTTACCGGTTTTTCAGGAAGCACTACGAAGCCTTGTTATACGTACTACGGAGGCGTAATATGCAATATACGCTAAAGTAGTTAAAGACTAGAAATATTTCCAAATCATGTCTGATCCAAAGTCCGATCCAAGATCACAATGTTGACCAAGAGATGTTGCGACGAGTCCAGGGTCCAAAAATAGTTTAAATTGTAAAACATAACTGGAATCAAACGGTTAAATCAAACGGCCATGATATACTTCTGAAACAGTGATAGTATATATGGGCATTGTGTAAAATGATAATGAAGATAGCAAGTTGTTAACCTAGACTGTGCAACTTCAATAACAGATTCTAAAAATGCATTTTCAGTCTATAGTTTTTCTGCCTGATCAGTTGTATATTTATCTGATTTATATTATTAATTTAACCCTATTCCCTGCGGGGCAGATTCTGCCCCAGACAGTTTTTCGCCCGCCGCTTCTGAACCGTTGCCGTCTGTCTTCTTGAAACTTTCGGACGTTTCCTTAATATGAATTATGCGTGTTGTGTCGAAATTTTGGGAAAATCTGCCCAGCAGAGGCGGCTCCAGACTCATGGTTTAGGGAGGTCGTTTCGAATGCGGTTGTACGGCGCATACTTCCTTCGTAGTTTGCGGTGGAATAAAAGTGACAGAAACTGTCATTGCTGTATACATCATACATACTTGAATTATACCGGGTGAGCCGAAAAAAACGTTCTGAACTTCAAAACCGCATTTCTAA
>VOPJ01009210.1:0-22986 GCA_014673585.1 Semibalanus balanoides
GGGGGGGGCAATTGCCCCCCCAGTTAACATGTTATCCGAGGCCCTGGTACAACTCGCATACTTCTTTAGTTCCAAATTATTTAATGTGAACGTAATATTTACCCAGCCAATGATGGCTTCAATGTTGCCTCAGGCCATGCTTCATATATAAATCATATGCATTTAATGCATTTTCATAATACTTTTTCCGTCTACTTGTGATTATTAAAATCTCTTAAATGCCCAGTTTCAAGAATACAAACTAGACCCATGGGTTGAAGTCGTTACATTTGTATCACAATAGCTATGGCATGATTGCATAACACATGCTTAAATTATTGTAAAAATTATGCAGTTCAGTTATAACCTGAAGATCTGTGGATTTTAATCCTATAAAATATTGCAATGATGTCGTTGAATTTATTATCACGTACTAGTCTTCATTTGATAGCAATGTTTTTTATATCGCTGTGCATTTGTTCAGCGGCACAGGAGTATTGATTGTATGAGTGGCAGAGTAAATCATAATGCAAAACAACCATACACGCCACCTGTACAATAAACTGATTGCTAAACACAAACAAATTTATCAGCTTCCGATTTTCAATGTCTGTCAATATATGGCCCAATGGCCCATACAAATCCCCGGAGCAGGAACGCTTCTGTTGAAAGATAATGTTTAGATAAACGAAGTGTTGGCGGCGCGCCCTTTTTTATCTGTTAAATAGTTTTACAAGAGCATTTTAGTTTACCTATAAGAACCTTAGTAAAACCGTCCAATACTTGTGCATTTATTTTATAAAAAATAACGATTTTCACACATTATTAACAGGCTTTGCGGTAGGCTGTTGCAATACATTCAATCTGACAAGAAATGGCACGATTCTGCAATAAGCGTGCCTAACCTCCCTCGGCCTGCACGTCTCTCTAAATTATCCTCACTCAAAGCCTTTCAGAGCACGCTTTGTACCCGGTGATTTAAGCGAGGCAGATAACCTAACATCAGAGCACAATACCACAGGACGAGGCAGGCAGGATGTACTGAGTTGTGGAGGGGGGGGGGGGTGGGGGTCAGGTCAGGTCAGCTGATGATACGTCTGCCGGTGTCCCAGCTGGGTAACCTCGGCCAGCTTCTCTTCTCTGGTCAACACCCTATGCCACGGTGACGATGCGCTGATGCTGTTACACAACACGCATCTCATATGCGTCTGCGTTTGACACTTGGCGTGACCAGGGGTGTAGCTTCTCCGTCGTGACCCGGCGAGGGCTTCTGACAGCTCTCAGAGCACTTCCTCCGGGGTCATCCGGTACCGGCAGCCGTGAAAAGGTGACGATTTACGATCAGTTCTCCTCGGCTGGCCAGCGTGTGCGAGCGAGCTGGCGACAGGCGGTATATTGTGTCGAGGTGAGGCGATGACATCTCATATGTGGTGCAGATCCCGAGCCGGGCCGCCACTGCCGCCCGCCGTCCCACCGCCGCCGCTGCCGCCCGCCGTCCCACCGCCGCTGCCGCCCGCCGTCCCACGCCGCTGGGCCGCCCGCGTCCCACCGCCGCTGCCGCCCGTTGCCGTCCCCACCGCCGCTGCCCCCGGGCCGTCCACCGCCGCCGCTGCCCGCCCCGCCGTCCCACCGCCGCTGCCGCCCGCGTCCCACCGCGGCCGTGCCGCCCGCCGTCCCACGCCGCTGGCCGCCGCCGTCCCAACCGCCGCCGCTGCGCCCGCCGTCCCCACCGCCGCTGCCGCCCGAGCCGTCCCACCGCCGCTGCCGCAGCCGTCCCAACCGCCCGCTGGCCCCCGCCGTCCCAACCGCCGCCGCTGCCGCCCGCCGTCCCACCGGCCGCTGCCGCCGCGCCGTCCCACCGCCGCCGCTGCCAGCCAGCCGTCCCACCGCGCTGCCGCCGCCGTCGCCACCGCCGCCGCTGCCGCCGACGGTCCCATCCTGCCCGCCGCTTGCCGCCCCCCGTCCACCGCCCGCTGCCCCGCCCGCCGTCCCACCGCCGCCGGCTGCCGCCGCCGTCCTCAGCCCGCTGCCGCCCGCCCGTCCAAGCCTGCCGCCGCTGCCGCCCGCCGTCCCACCGCCGCTGCCGCCCGCCGTCCACCGCCGCCGCTGCCGCCCGCCGTCCCACCGCCGCCGCTCGCGCCCCGCCGTCCCACCGCCGCCGCTGCCGCCCGCCGTCCCACCGCCGCTGCCGCCCGCCGTCCCACCGCCGCCTCAGTGCCAGACCCAATTTATGACGGCGAATGTGACGGCGCGCCACTGCCGGCTGGCCTTGGTGTAACGTCCGAGATAGGAGCACATCACAACGAGTTTAACGTCCGAGATAGGGGCACATCACAACGAGTATAACGTCCGAGATAGGGGCACATCACAACAAGTATAACGTCCGAGATAGGGGCACATCACCACAAGTAAATAACGTCCGAGATAGGGGCAACATCACAACAAGTATAACTCCGAGATAGGAGTTATAATGACAACGAGTCTAACGTCCCGAGATAGGGGCACATCATAACGAGTATAACGTCCGAATAGGGGCACATCACAACTAAGTTAAACGTCCGAGATAGGGGCACATCAACAAACAAGTATAACGGTCCGAGATAAGGGGCACATCAACAGCAAAGTATACGTCCGAGATAGGAGTATATGACAACGAGTCTAAACGTCCGAGATAGGGGCACATCACAGACCGAGTATAAACGTCGAGATAGGAGTATATGACACGAGTCTAAACGTCCCGAAGATAGGGGCACATCATAACACGGTATAACGTCCGAGATAGGAAATCACACGAGTATAAACGTCTGAGATATAATAATATATATAATATATATATATATATATATATATAATTATATAACGTATGAGATACACAACGTATGAGATACACAACGAGTATAAAGCACATCACAACGTGCCGCCAGTGACGGAGACGTCCTTGGTGATACCCAGACTCGGTATAGACTCATATTTCGATGAATTATTTGAAGGAAACGTTTCACCTTTCTGAAAGTTGTCAAATTTACGCCAGCTATAGTTCAAAATATGATGTAAGTGCTGCTGAAAACGATGTTGATATAAAATATTTGTTTCTTGAAAGTCACATATGACATAACTTTATGCAAATTAGGATTCGTAAACTTGGGACAATGACGTCATTATTGAGTCATTATTGATTAACTCAGAGCTATAGAGAATAGGCACAATCTTGTAGACAATTATGTGCCACTTGAATACATAAAAGTCTTGCGTTGCGGAGCGATCTGGCGCAGGGGCAGGACTCCTGTCATTTGTGCCGGTGACCACGGGGTCAAATCCCGCCGCTGAAACAGTCGACCGGCCCCCATATAATAGTCCTCAGAGCAGGGTGAGAGTTCCAGCACCATGATCCCAAGAAGATACGGTGCATGGTCCACAATCCAAACCAAAACAAGTATTTTATTATCGTAATAGCAGCAGTTGATCCAGTCAATGTTCGAGAAATACTAGTCGCTTATCTCCCAGAACGAACTGTCTTGGAAGTTTGTCTTGAAGCTGTCAGCCAATCAGCGGCTATTAATTTTGACAAATATAAATTAGATTGCTTAAAAAATGGTTAAGTTTTTGAAGAATGACCTGTGTAATTTAGACATTTAAATAACTGCTAAAGATAATGTTTATCTCAGTTTAAAACTGATACAAAGGTGAAACATTCCCATAGATTGCTCACAGCTGTCTTGCGACAATTACTTGCTGGTTCTGACGTTTACATTAGACTGTCTCTGTCGCCTCGCCTCAACAATGTCATCCACCCCAGCCGAAGCCATGCTCAATGATCATGCCGTTCCAAGCCCTCACAGTCATGGCCCGGCAATGCGAAAATCGCCATCTGGTGCTCGCGTTTCCGCCGTAAAAACCCTGCCACCACACACCAGCGCGCCGGGCTCCAACACGACGCACTCTCCTGCGTGCGACACGACTGCTGCTGGAACAGCGAACGGATTCGTTCCCACGCGTCCAGCAGCGGGCCCCGGGGGCCTCCTTCGTGACCCTGCTGCGGCCCGGCTGGCCCGGTCGTGCCTCCACCAAAAAGGCCGCTCCGAATCGGAGCAGCGGCGACCTAGCGCGGCGCGGGGGTCGTCGCGCGGCGTGGATCGGCGCGGCGCGTCATTTTTGCCGCCGCGTCTCCGTCACGACAGCGGCACGACGCAGGTCGCGCCGATTGCTGTTTGCGCTCCGCTCGGTATCAATTATCGGTGGAGGCGTGAGCGAGACGCCAGGAAAAATTGTCCACCGCTGGCAAAAACAGAACCAGATCGTGAAGAGACGGGGCTCGCGGTGGCATCTGCCGTGGCGGTGCGGGCTGGCAGAGAGCGGCGGCTGGTCACCGTGCCACCGTCATGGCGGTCAGTGACGCTCTGCAGTCGGCTCTGGTCAGTTTGGTCAGCTCTGGTCAGCTCTGGTCGGCTCTGGTCGGCTTGGTCAGCTCTGGTCGGCTCTGGTCGGCTTGGTCAGCTCTGGTCAGCTCTGGTCAGTCAGTGGTGACCCTCAGGAATGGCGATGGAGGGCGCCAGCTGAGTGATCCCGAGGAGACAGTCTGGTGGTATGCCCTCAGGGCGGCAGACGGAGCACGTTCAAGGTGGTCCCGATGACAGTGTCAAGATAGAAGGCGCTGAAGGAGTTATGGTTAGAGTTCGGACAGCAGTCAGCACGTTGGAAAGCAGAGTTGAAAGAGGCTCGCGAAATGCGAAGCGGGCTGTGAAGTGCTGGATCGAGCTGGTGAAAAGGGTGGAAACGTGTGGCATGAATAACAATACCTGGTTTGTAGTAGTTCTCGTTGATATTACGCGTGTTAATGGAAATAATGTCATCTCCGGACCACCACATAATACTGGAAACGAGCATTGCCTTGGTCTATAAAATGTAAAAAACAGACGAAAAGATTCAATGTAGTCATCACGATGGAAACTCGGTCAAGTGAAAGACACTATGGGAGGAGCTGTATAAAAATGCGAGCAAGGCCAGGCAACTGCGACTGCCACCCGTCACACCGTGAGAGAATGGAGAATTAGCGGACAGCCTTATCAATCTATATCGCGGCGTGTTGCAACACATTGCGTCCTTTGTGCAGGCATCTGGCAGCAGCAGAAGTGCAGACAGTGTGTGGCAGCGTGACTGGCGCCGGGTCACAATACGCTCATCTGTTGCCAGTCCGTTCCCACCCCGCCCCCCTCAGCGCCGCCGCCGCCGCCACCACCGCTCGACTCATCTGCTCCCACCTGCTCCGATCAACCCCGATCAGCGGGGAGGACAGTGCGGCAGGGGCGGGGGTCAAATGGCGGAGGGCGCGGCCGGCTAGGTGCCCGTGGGAGGTCATTACCAGACCAAACAGGGCCCATTACTGGTCCTGCTCGGGCCGTGAGTCGCCTGATGCTGCCACGATCGGCTCTGTTCCGGGGCTGGTCGCCCTCTGCGCACCCCCAGCCGCCTGAATGCACCGCGATCGCGCGATCGACCTTTTTGCAAGCTCACCATTGTTTATAAATGAAAACCGATGGTTACAATAACTGGCCGGGCCGGGACGTCGATTGAGTAATTTACTGCATGCAGCGCGGATGGTCGGTCGGCCTAGCTGCGGCCGGATGGAAGTCGAGGCTACATGGAGCGCGCGGCCTGATCGTGTTCAGCGGTGCTGAGAGCGAAATCTGTCCGCACTCCGCAGCATCATCGTCATGATTAGTAGGAGCAACAGTATCAGCATCAGCAGCAGAAACAACATCATAAGTATTATCATTATTAACTAGCGGATCCAGGGGGAAGTGGTCAAAAAGAAGAAAATACGTCAAACTTTCACTAGGGAAATATGTTTTAAGTCAGGTATCAATGTATAAACAAGCGAAATCCGGTGATTTTGTCAAAATTGTGTGACTTTTTAAAATTTGCCCCCCAACCACTGTTCTGGATCCGCCAATGCCATTATCAGATGCAGAAACATAGACATCAGCAAAATTACCATTATCAGCAGGAGCAGAAGCAGCAATATCATCATTGCTATCAATAACAGCAAGCAGAAGCATGAGCAGTGAGGCACTAACATTATCAACAGCAACTTCCGAAGCATGAGCATTGAGCATAGGCATGATCAGCAGCAGACGCAGCAATATTGCCATCATCATCAGCATTAGCATGAACATCATCGCCACCACCATCATCATTATTATTGTCACCATGGTCGCTGTCATCGTCATAATCATCATCAGTAACAGCATCAGCGGCACCAAGTGTTTTCACTCAGAACAGGAGACCCCTCATAAGGTGAAAACTTTCAGACAGTATCTGCTTCTGGCGCCTCAGCTGAATTGGGCCATGGCCCAACCCATTGAATACCGTGCGGTATGCCTCAAGAAAAGACCAATTTATTACAAACAAACGTTTAACCGAAAGAAACCCTTCAATTACTGCTATTATCCGTGCCAGTAATACATTATAATCTCAAGATGATTACAAGGGTCACCGTGCATAAATCACCGCTATTTTGAATTTGTATCAACCTGAAACATATTAAGTAAGCACTTGTGTCATACAGGACAGAGGATGATGTAGATTGCACGAAACAACAAGCCCCACATTTCCCACGATTTATTAAAACACATCAATCACTCTTGCAATCAATCCATTTCTCAATAATCACCTTCATTCATGCGTAGTACCCTATCTTTCACATCGACATACCCGCACCACCTGTTCCCGTTGAACCCCGGGTACAGCCTCCCCCCGCGCGCACTGTACCGTTCCCGGCCGCTCGTGCCTCTATGGGGCCACCCTGCCGCCGGAGCTCGCTGCCAGACTGGCCGCTGGGCGTTTCCCTCGATCCCAGCACAGCGCGCTGGCGGCCTGAGTCACCGCTGCACGCCTTGCCCTGCGCCGATCCAGCACGAGCAGCACCTGCCCGACCCGCTGCTCTGATTTCAGCCCTCTAATTAAAACCGCAGCCACGTGATCGAAGGCAACCCGCCGCACGGAACACGGGAATCGTTACCAACCTTAATGGTAATTCGCCATTAAACGACCGGCGTGGGAACGGGGCGCGCATAAACAAACTTGATTGATGCCATAAACGCCGACCGCCGCTCTGCATCCTAGCCGGAGACGTGATGGAGTGATTTCGCAGCAGCCGCAGTCGTTAGAGTTCGCGTGGCCTTTCTGGCAGGCTATGTCCGTCGGTCCGGTCCGCCCCCTGGCTGCCAGCAGGGCAGTCGTGCGGGATGTATCGGCTCACCTAATGTGGACGGGCGCCGTGCTATTGCATGCCCTTTGAAAACGCATCGAACGGTGGGGCGCCGCCCTGAGCGAGATTGTTTTCCGGGCGGGGCGGGGGCGGCGGAGGTCCTGGGATGACCTGCCGCCGCCGCCCGGTACCGCCCGGTGCCGCCCGCGCCCCAGACCGTATTGTTCCACAGGCAAATTGACGCCGCCCCCGCCCGGCGACGCGGCCTCAGCTCGCCTATAGTCGTCAGCACGGGGGCGGAGACACGCCTCACACAGCGGACTGCAGACCCACTGCGGACAGACCACGGGCTGAGACACGCTGAGACACGGTGAGGCCCGCTGAGATGTGCTGAGACACCGTAAGGAAGGCTGAGGCACAGTGAGGCAAACTGAGACACGGAGAGGGCGCCCGGACGGGTGTGAATGTGAGACACGCTCAGTAGCCCACCGGGAGCTCAGCTGATAGTGGCTGATATCTGTCACTGTCAGAAGCTCCAGGCTCAGCGTGTACTGTGGAAAAACAGGCGTGATTGACAACGTTCGCGCACACCGTACATACTTTAACAACAGGTAACAGCAGGGTGGGCGCACAGTTCGAGCGCGACGAAGATCAACTTGTTTTCAATGTGCCTGTCTTGCGGTCTGAATACACGTGTCTGTTAGTTGGAGAGCCTTTCGCTCGCTTGATCTCTCTCTCTCTCTCTCTCTCTCTCTCTCTCTCTCTCTCTCTCTCTCTCTCGCGCGCGCTCGCGCGCGCCTGGGAAGCTCGCTCGCTCGCTCTCGCCTTCTCTCGCCCTCTCGCCTTCTCGCCCTCTCGCCTTCACTCTATCCTTCCCAGGCGATCTCATAAACATACCTCTCTCTCGCTCCATACGCAGTCTCATAAACATACCTCTCTCTCGCTCCATACGCAGTCTCATAAACATACCTCTCTCTCGCTCTCGCTCCCGTTCTCGTCCTCTCTCGCCTTCTCTCGCCTTATCTCGCCCTCTCGCCCTCTCGCCTTCACTCTATCCTTCCCAGGCGATCTCATAAACATACGCCTCTTCGTGCCGCTCAGAGATGCTGATCACCACCCTGTCTCTCCAAGGTTAACTATTTACCAGATCCCTCCCTGTTCCGCTCGCGAGAACACCCTGGACGTCGGTGAGCGGTGGTTAGCGCGCACGATTAGAACATGCCGGCAGATGTTTGTACCCGCTCCTCTCCTTTCCACGCCTCTCACCTCTGAAGCACGAAACACGGCACAGCGGCAGCGAGCTGCTGGTGACAACCGGCTAAATGGTGAAGAACCACCGATGGGGCCTTTATGTTTGCATGCATGTTTACGTTCCGTTACGCTGCACCCTTAACCCGACATCACGGGGACAGCTGACAGTGGTTTGGTCTCGCGAACATCTGTCCCGTGGACCCGACATCGGCCACACTTCTATGCTGTAAATGATGCATTATCATTGCTATTATGTAGGAATGCATTTTGTTCGGGACAAAATGTTAGAAATGTTCAATAATGTTTTTAACTTGTTTTATGGATACGGATTTAGCCTGGGAGTTTGTAAATAAAGTTTTTTTTTAAATAAAAATGATGTGGATGATTAAGTTTTCATTACATTTAGCTATTTAAACTCATCCTCAAATGAATTACCAAGCGTCGTTTACTGAGTTTTAACATTCCGCAGGCATTTGTTAAAGTATAAAGGAGCGCATACGCTTAAAAGGCATGCATCACATATAGCAGTTTTCGAATAGCATCGGGTAGCATGCAGCATCACATATTTCGGGTATTTTCAAGCAGTGCCCGAGTATACCCGAAATAATTTTGTCTTCGATTTTATTTTCGACTAATTTGAGAATAAGGTCAAATTATGCTAATACATATTGCAGTTTATTGAAGTGTTCACTGCTCAACCAAAATATATCATGCGCTTCTGTAAACATGAAACATAGTTTTTAATTTAAATTTTATCATTCACATTTTCCTTGGTTGTGTTGTCGACGCGTGTCTTTCTCAAGACCGACAAGGCCCTAACTGTTATTGCAAACATAATATGCGTGGTGAAGAGGCGGTGTGTTTGCACGTGTGCAGCATGACGCCTCGGAGGCTGCAGAGGTTGAGCATCACCATCCCACGTCTCACAGCCAGGTCAACATGTCTGACGTCCGGTCGCCCCACCTCCTGCCACCAATATGGCCGCGCCCTGAGCAGGTGTCACTCTCCTCAGCTGGCGTCAAATCGACCCGCCCGGGACACTCCTCGCACGCCATTCAGCGCCAAACAGGCACACGCCTCATGAGATTGAACACCCATACCGGAGCGGTTCAGTCATACGGGTCGCCGATGACCGAGGAAGCGTGGGTGACCAACCTATTTCCTAAGCGTCCGAGGGGAGATATGAGTTCCGATTGCAGTTACAGATTCCATGCGGTCGTTTAACAGCATTGCTCTCGTCCTAGCTCTTGCAGTTGCGCTGGTGGACTGTGAGTTAACGGTTGGGATTCTGACATATTGGCGGCGGGGAAGACGAGCAGGCAGACACCCTGCATGGCTGGTGATGTATGTTCGGTGACGTGTGCCGGGGTGGGGCGGGCTGCAGGGAGGGGCTGGAGGGGTGGAGGACCTGCCGACGCCTCACTGGCAGGTCGCTGGCGATGATCGGGGCCCTGTGTAATGACCTGCACCAGAACAATGGAACAGAGGTGCAACACGCCGCTAATAGATGATCCCGCGCAGCCGCCGCCGCCTCGCTCTGTTGATCATCGTGTGATTTGTAGTCAGCGCGCATGCGCCGAGCGGGACGAGCCATACGTCTTCCTCAAGATGGTATCGCCGTGACAATATATTAATTTCTGCGTGAGCGCCGCTCCGAATGATGGCCGTCTCCCACGGCGCCCGAGTCCGCGACCGGCGTGCGATTTATCGGAACGACCCGGCGATTGGTTTCGCGCTTAATAGCACAGAACTACGCCGACGACGACAGAGCCTGTGCAAATCCTCGGCTGCACGCGTGTTAAGTGCAGAGACGGCGCCGAGACGGGCGGTCGGAGACATTGCAGTGTTTGCAGTCGGCCCCGGCATAACGGATGGCGGCGGAGGTCGGCCGGTTAATGAATGTCATGCGGCCGTGTCTGCGGCCGGAGCGGTGAACGGTGACCTCTGACCTCTGACCGACACATCTGACGCCGTTTGCCGGCCTCTAATGCGCTGCAGCCGTAATAAGCGCCACCGTTTGTTTATTGTTCATTGCTTATTGGCAATAGGATTAGATCGGTGATCATGGATGCATCGAAATGGCATCATTCGCGCTGGGATCTGAGCTGCTTGGAGATCAGGGCGCGGAGTTGGTACACGATGCCGGATATGGCTTTAGACGGCGGTTCGGCCTCTTCGCGGTATCGGTGTTACCCAATGGTTCGATTGGTCAATAGTTTGACAGGTCAGAAAAAGAAAGGTCGTATGTTTAGCTAGATGGTTTCACATGAGTTTCCATGGGCGTAACTTAACCACCACCGGGTACACTTGGTACATTGCATCCAGAAGGTACAATTCGAACCCCCAAATTATACTGGGTACGTTGTTACGTACCCAATACAAATTGAAGACTCAAACTTGCATTTATTAAGTTTCAAATGTGCAGAGTAGTTAAAAGGGATTTCCATGATTCCAAGTAAAAAAGTGAAAACATAATAGGGGGATACCACCTCCTCGGTTTTTTCCAAAATAATTCGCGTAATTATCAATCGATTGCGATGAAACTGTCAGTACTCTACTTTTGAACAGTTTGAGACACACTCTAAAAAACTTGAACTCCAACCTTGATGACCCATGACCTTTTACCTGTTTCTTCAATCAATCAATCAATCAATCAAAAAATATTAACAAACAAATAAATATAATGGACAAAACATTGGCGATTGGTGCAAATGCATATATGCATAAATCAGGACACCTCTCGCAATATACAAAAATCGTCATCTCCGACCACCGTCACGGGCACCACCCCACCGCACCAGCCGACGCAACAAGCTGCCGAACCGCGCCGATCACTTCCCCCTCTTTATATCATGTCTCAAGTTATAAATCGTTTTGACTCAAAAATTTTTTTTTTTTAAATGAACGGGCGACTTAAGGTCGTGTTTCGCGCAACTGGCGTCCAGACGTATCGATCCTTAAAACATGTGCAGTTTCCAACTGTGTGTTGTTCAGGAGCATATTCAAAGGTGTTTCTGGGTGACAGTTGTTGTTTCTGCAGAGATTGCGACCTCCATTGACCTTTTCGGAGGTCAACCGAGGTCACTGACCTTCAATGACCTCAGATGTCTTGTTTTGGCTTCTGTCCATTTCTAGAACAATTTGTTGCGCTAATTTCAAATCTGGATTCCATTTTACGTTCTGTTCATTTGGGGTCATTCGCTGCCAAAGGTCAACCGTGGACATTTACCTCAAGTGACTTGACATAACTTTTTTGGAATTTGGTAGTTAATAGGTCATTTCGCGATGCTGATTTCAAATTTGGCGTCCATTTAGCATTCTAAGACGTTTTTACGACTTAAGCTCGATTTTGTTTTACACATTTACGATTTGATTACATTTTGTCTTATGCATGACCTCAGAGGTCACCTAATGACACAAACCCTAATTTTGTATGTCCATGGATTTCTCTCGTCACCAGCAACACGCTCGTTTTTTAATAGAAGCTCTAGCTCAATTAGGGGCCAAACACTAGGGGGTCATACCCCCTACACGGTCACGCACTGATGAAAGGCCCCCTACACCCTACACTGGCGAGGGTTTAAAGGAAAATAATATTTTTTGATTCATTATTAACAATTTATTACGCTAACTTTACGGTTACGAGCGAGCGCGAAGCGCGAGCGAGTCCTCACTGAACTTGTCGGATTTGTCTCACATACAAGCGGCCGACCCGGCCCGACCGTAACGCTTTTCAGAAACTTTTATCTTTGGAATTCCGCACCCGATTGACAAGCGACCTTCGCCATCTGATACGCCCCATTCAATCACATTATGTTATTGACATGTTTCGTTTCGCATTAGGGGCCAGCATGGCGTGTAACATGTGCTGCGTCTGGGGTGTCAGAAAACAATATTCTGCTATAGTTGAGAAACGGCTGGACCGATTAAGCTGAAATCTGGAACTGTTGCGCAGGTCAAACTCCGGGTCAAACTGCACGTACGCACGTGCAACCCTGTTCCGTCCACGAAATTATCTACACAACATCGTTGCAATACGCATACTGGCCTATATCCCGGTAACGAACAGTCGCGAGGACGCGGGTTGACCACAGATATGTAGATGTGTAGAAAATGTATTCGCCCAGCGTATAGCACTGTGTGTCGATCAGCGGCACGTGGCACATTTATTTATTTATTTGGTTAAATGGACGACAGGCACATAGCCCAGTTAACAGTCCAATTCGCATATACACAATCAAACACACACACACACACAATCAATAACCAATGCACATCCAGTACATCCTATAGCTGCTTTATTTACGCTAATACTTTTGCACGAAATTCCCGAAGCGAGTCATTTAACATATTCACATCTTTACATTTAAACATGAGCTCATTGGCATGACTGGGTGTCCTTACAAAGATACCCCTTTTTATAGTCTCTACTCTTGCAAAAGGCACATTCATGCCACCACGCGTCCGCTCTGTCATTCTCGTTGTTTTGGGCGCAGCATATAGAGGAAAGCAATTTAACAGTGCGGAGGAATCATGTAACACCTGTACACTTTGCACACAAACATGATATCATATCTGTTGACATGCTTCTTCTAAACATGTCACATCAAAGGCACGAAGCAATCAGGATAGTCAATTGACAGTGGTGCCGTATTACAATGAGCGTAACAATACAGCCACTGAAGAAAACGATGCTGTACTCTTTCTATTCTATCTGTGTCCTTGCTGCTCCTCCCCAGATGACACAACAGTATTCTAAGATCGCCCGAAGGTTGTCATAGTAGGCTGTTAGAATTGGTTTCCAATCGAAAGTTCCTTCCTTGCAGCCACTCTGCATTGATCGAATAATAACCCCATAATCTGATTTGCCTTCTGACACAATTGTGCCTATGTGGAAGCAAAACGTTAGCCGTCTGTCCAATATAACACCCAGATCTCTGATGGTCTCAACGGTTTCTAAACAAGTACCTATCTCCAATCGCATAATGTTGAACAACTGGATAGCGTTTTAGTGTTACATTAAATGACTTGCATTTTCCTGGATTAAACTTAAGCTTCCAAGTTTTTGACCAATTGTGGAGCTTTGTAAGATCGTTTTGTAGATGAATGGTATCGCTAGCCTCTGATATTTCTGAGTATAATTACGAGCGAGCNAATGACTTGCATTTTCCTGGATTTAACTTAAGCTTCCAAGTTTTTGACCAATTGTGGAGCTTT
Source organism: Semibalanus balanoides (assembly GCA_014673585.1). Lineage (NCBI taxonomy): Eukaryota > Metazoa > Arthropoda > Thecostraca > Balanomorpha > Balanidae > Semibalanus > Semibalanus balanoides. The sequence continues at coordinate 13,655 of VOPJ01009210.1, forward strand.
GTAATATCGTTTTGTAGATGAATGGTATCGCTAAGATCTAATATTTCTGAGTATAATTTTATGTCGTCTGCAAACATTAAACAATTGGTCTGAATCTGCAACGGAAAGTCGTTACAAAAAGGGCAAAAGGCAAAGGCGAAATGAGACTTCCCTCTGGAGTGCCGGAAATAATTCTCAGCCATAAAGAGCATTTGCCGTTCACTACGACCCTCTAACTTTCGATTCGATAAGAAAGATGGGCACCAATTAAGAGCCTTTCCGCTTATACCGTGCGACTTATTTAGTTTATGAATCAGAAGTTGATGGTTGATACTTTGAAAGGTAGCTGAAAAGTCTGTATGTAAAATAATATCAGTTTGCTTTACATTAGCTTATGGATTTCCATGCAGTGCTTAAGGAGGCAAAGCTAGTTTAGTCTCACAGGACCGGGTCCTGGTAGGAACCCGTGTTGGTGCTCGGCTAAGGCTGGTTTTACTGGGCGAACAGCCCGTCCCGTACCGCTCTTTCAAATATGCTTCTTCCGATAAATGGAATCAGTGATTACAGCTCTATAGTTAATTCGGAAGCTTTCTACTACTTAAAAAAATAAACAGGGACAATGCTTGCTTCCCTTCCATCTGGATGGGCATGTGCCTTGTTCAATCGACAATTTGCAGATAATAGTAAGCGGGACAACTAATTGATCGGCACGTTCTTTTATAACTCGAGCACTGATGTTACCAACGTTCCTGCCACGTTTATCAACGTTCCTGTCACGTTTTGTAGACCCCTGGCAGTGGCGGCAGAAGGTCGACACTGCCAGGAAGTACTTCGAAACCTCATTCGAAATGAGGGTGTTTACAGACCAAATGAAGGTTCTGTATGTGATCTTGACATGTGTTGACTCAGTTTCTTTCCCCATTATGAGGGAGAGTAGGCTATCGTTTGAATAATTTATGCTGTCTCACCCAAAAGGACTGAACCATTGTGCTATGAATGATTCAATCACCCTGTTTTATTTGTATGCACGATAAAATCAAAGAATCATTGAATCATTCGTGAGGAAGTGAATCGATTCATGACATATTCATGTGCAATAAGAATGATGCAATCATAATCATTCACAAGTATGCTTCAGATATACATTTTATGACAAGTTTCTTTTTGCGATATTGATTTCGATCTGTGAAACAATGTACATACCTAGCAGATATCAGCCGAAGGTTGGTGACTCTTGCAACATGGCACAGGCGGTATGGTGGGACAACTAGAAATGATAAAGAAATAAAGGTGTAGGTATATCCATTTCGTGTAAACGTGTAAGTCAGTTTGGTGTATTTTTCGCTTGTGTTCGTCTCCCGTATTCGCCTTTCGCATTCGTCTCCCGTATTCGTTTCCCGTAATCGTCTCTCGTATTTGCCTCAAGCATTTGGCTTCCGCTCTTATATCCAATGATGATATTTACAATTATCATAAGCATTGGCACAACGAATTAACATCATGTAACGCTTTCATTTTCGCAGGCGGATTATTCAAGTAGTATCAGAAAGGAAGCAGCCAACGCGGATCAAAGGTGCCCTGCATCGAGGCAATATGGCCGGTCGAACTAAGTATTTCAGACTGGTGGCTGTTCTTTCGATTTTCGCCATTTTGAGCATGATTATTTCCGTACAGATGAATATAGTGGAAACGTATAAGCCAGGATATTTCACATCACAAGCGGTATCGAAGGCATCACTGCAGTTCCCAATTATCCCAGTCTACCAGCATGCAACGAATCAAAGCGATACAATTACGCATCATGCAAGAACTAACGCTTCAGGATCACAGATAAACACGCATAAAACCGTAACGACGCAGACAACCATGTCTCCACAACGTGCAATAATCAGCGCTTCAGGATCATTGCAAATCAAGCATCAAACCGTGTCGACGCAAAAAGGCATGTCTGCAAAACGTGCAACAACCAAAGCTCCCAAACCACGTCAGGACAAAACTCTCCCTATCAAACAAGAAAAGCTCCCAAAACAGCCACAACCAACCGGCCTGCTCGTGAACTCAAGCGCCTGCAAACTGCCAGATTATGAGCCATGGGACGCTACCGTTGCCGACATAGTACACAAGGAGAAACCGTTCGGCAGCTGTCGGCAAAACTATCCAGTGGCGTTCCTGCAGAAGGGTCACGAGCTTACTATGCTCGTCAACCGTACAATGCTGACACCAAGCTGTGAGGTCGAGTGTTGTTTTCGCGCTGTGCAGCGAGCAAAGGAAGGCAAATCTGATAATGATTTCCAGTTTGGTAACGAGACCGTTTGCTTTGAAGGAAAGCAGGCGCTGATGGTTACCACAGAGTTTGTGCACATCAACTGTTCGTGTAACGATACTAACAGACTCGTGTACGAAGATTTTCGGGCATTCATTTTTCCGAAACCCAAGAACTCGTCGAATCTCAACGAGACCACTATCCAAAAGAAGAATAAGCTCAATGTTTACATGATCGCTCTTGATTCGGTGTCCAGGCTGAACTTCAAAAGACAGCTTCCAGAGCTAGAAGCTCAGCTTGATGAGCTGGGAGCAGTCCCGATGACGGGCCTGACAAAACTTGGCAAGAACACACTACCGAACATGCTTCCCTGCCTCGCCGGCATGACAGTTGACGAGTTCAAACAGTCCCATCAAGGAAAACCTTCTGACACGCTGCCATTGGTTTGGAAGCAATTCTCGAAGTTAGGCTATTCCACCATGTACACAGAAGATGAATCAGATATTTCGACATTTAATTACATGAAAAAGGGTTTTTACACTACGCCTACCGACAACTACATGAGACCGCTCTACAGAGCTATGAGCAAATCGAAGTTCATCAGAAACGGAACCTCGTCCTGTGTAAACCAGCGACCGCATCTGAACGTGCAGCTTCACTGGCTAGAAGACTTGATAACACAACCTGATCCATCTCCACAGTTCGCTCTTGTGTTCAGTAACTCTCTCAGCCACCGAGGGCCACTTTCCTACGTAAACCCAATGCAGTCGCGCCTGAAGCGGTTCCTCCAAACGTACCTCAGCTCGGAGCGCTTCAACTCTTCCATCCTGTTCTTGTTCAGCGATCACGGGATGAGGCACGGTTCCATCATGCGCACAGAGCTCGGCGGCTATGAATCTCGGCTGCCGTTCTTCTACGTCCTTCTGCCGCCGTGGTACTCGAGCCGGCACCCGGCACGCTTCGCCAGCCTCCGCACCAACTCCCGAAGACTCACCACCTTCTTCGACGTCCACGAAACGCTGCGGGACCTGCTGCGTGACGCCGGAGCGGCTGAGGGCGATCTTCCCGACTTCCGACACCCGGGAGTGAGTCTCTTCCAGCCGATACCGTCGGAACGGTCCTGCGAGGACGCGGCGATACCGCTGCACTGGTGTGTTTGCCGCACGCGTCGGCCACTGCCTTCAGACTCCGACGTCATCACGCGCGCCGCGTCCGCCGTCGTGCGCCACATTAACACTGTCCTTCTGCGCCAGGTGCAGGACCAGTGCGCCGAGTTGGCGCCACTGCGCGTCATCGCTGCGTTCCACACCCTGTCAGAGGGAGGAAAGGAACAGGATGGCAGCTATCAGAAGCCAGCCTTCGAGGAGGTGTCGGTACAACTGGTGACGGAGCCGGGCCTTGCTGAGTTCGAGGCCACGGTGCGGTGCTGGCTGGGTGCTCCACCGACTCGTGCACCTAACACGACGAAATCGCGGGAGGTGCTTCTAGATCAGCTGGAGGAACGCTGCGGGCCAGAGCATCAAATGTCAGTGCTGGATGTATCCAGAATGAACCTCTACAAAGGACAGAGTGATTGCCTCAAGGAGGGCTTTGAGGAAAGGCTCTATTGCTACTGTAAAGACTTGATGTGATATTTGCTTATTCATCTGGTTGTTTGTTTGTTGATTTGAACGTTTGTTGTTTGTTTTGTTAATGTTTTTGTGCATGTGTGTGTGTGTCATGGTGTGTGTGTGTCATGTCAAAAATCGTCATGGTCAAGATCACTCAGCAACACCCACAGAACTACACCGAATCCTCACTACGCGACACTGATACAACTCATCTAATTTCACTTCTGTGTACATGAATGACTGATACAAGGGACCATGCGGTTCCTACCAAGGTAGGTACCATATGTTCTCTTAAAGGGACTGTCCCACCTTAACATTAGATTTGAGTTGAGATAGCCATTTTCCGTGCTTGGCATTGAAATTATGTATGGTATATAAGTTAAAACAACCACCGAGGCTCGAATCCAAAGAAATTTGAGTTTGGTTTTGACATCCCAACAAAGAACCCTATAGTGTATTAGCATTAGGGTTTCTTTAAATCGATGTCGTCATTCATATATGCTCTTTACCAATGTTTGTGAAAGTCGACTTTGTTTTACATTTGGCTGTTAGATAAAAGCCATACCTTAGTCATACATATAGCTAGCGTGAGGTCTTCTCTATTTCCCAAAAAATCCTTCATATGACGTTATCAGTCCCAAATATAAAGAACGTATTTTTTATTTAAATTAAGCACTTTAGTGAAGAAACAAATGTCATAACAGATCGGCAGCAATTACTTAATATTTGCACCACATGCGGCGTACATTTGAGAACTTTTGAAAAGGTGGGACAGTCCCTTTAAATCAGTCCTTCATGCACACAGAAGTGAAATTAGATTAGTTTTAGAAACTACAAAAGGGTAAATACATAGTAGACTGACTGTACATCATACCGTTTATATGATATGTCAGTTCCGCTCTTATCGTTCCCGCTTTTCCTTTCCGCTTTTCCGTCCTCCCCCCCTCCTTGGACCTCCCGACCACCCCTCTTGTGACGTCACTTGACGCCGCGGCCCATAGTCCAAGAATGACTATGTAACTATTCTTGCCTTAGTGTAGCCGATTCACCTGCATGATAGCATACGTCAGGATTAGGATTCGTCCAGGGTTACAGCACATCAGAACCTTACGTACCTAAACGTACCTAACCTATATGTGACACAAATTTGTCAAACATGATGATGCTGACAGTAACCACTTATGAGGTTATAATTTTGAAGACACCATTTTTCCCTGAAACATGTGTGACTGTAACAATTGGTGAACAGGGTCCTAGGATTGGTTTTGAACTGGGGTGCGAAGTGAGAAGTGATGTCAAAGTCTTGTCATAATTTGTATAGTCCTATGACTTTTGACGTTCAACAAATAAATCATGAACTAAATGGCTTAATATACCTAACCTTTAAACAAGGCAGTATAGAATCTTCACCTTATGAAGATAATATTTTGGTGCACGGCTTGCGGCCTCGTGGTCCCACGTCTCGTGGTCCCACGCCTTGCAGTCATTGCCCACGGCTGCAGAAACCGAGATGATAATAATGTTGGTACTAGAGTATAACATTTCCATCCTTGACGGGACGACTCAATCCAAATCGATCCGAATCAATACATGTACAGTCCATTTTGATATGGCATATACAATATACATAAGTGTGCATTGCATTTCCGATGCAGTCAAGTTCATTTTGGGTTATTGTAAATTTTGGCCAGCTTATCTAAAAAAAGTTGTTTCAAGAAGTAACCACGTTAGAACTTATACTGTTTCCACAATATATTGTATTTCCTAGAAATGAATAAACCTCCGTGGCTTTTCATTATCGCACGTCATTGGATAATGCACAACACAAGCAGGACTAATGGGAGCGTTGCACAATGCACAAACAATCAAACTCGAATGCACGGTTTAAGTTAACATCTCGTCGAGCACGCACATGACATTCTCATCTGTTGAACGAACGCTGTCAGGATCTATGATAAGCCGGGTCACGTTATCTCGTCTGTTGGCGAGATGTGCCACTTCAGTTGGTGTTGGAGCGCAGTCACGTCAGTTGATGTCACGTCAGTTGGCGTCGGAGTGCAGTCACGTCGGTTGATGTCACGTCAAATGGTGTCAGAGTGCAGTCACGTCAGTTGATGTCACGTCAGTTGGCGTCGGAGTGCAGTCTCGCAGTGTTGCTCGGGGTGGTTGGTAGCTGGTAGTAGGAGTCTGTGCCAAGCTTCTCTTGGGTCTTCTGCGCCCGGTATCTGTCCTTAAAGGTAACAGTTCACCTTTAACATGGGGTTTTGAGTTGAGATAGCCAAGTTGTGACGCGTACTCGAAAATGACTTGTGTCGCTGTCACATCTTCAAAGAAATCTGTTAATTATGTAATATTCAGTCCTCAAAGTCGGGACGGGAATACTCGGTAACTCCAATCGCTGATTGGGTGATTTTGGCTGATTTGACGCATGATTATGAGGTAGAGATGAAGTATGGCTTTGGGAAAAGTGTTTGATAGAAACATATAGTGCTGGACTGGACAAAAACATATTGTTTCAGAACCTCATTCCCTGGATTGCAAGAATAAACTTTGAAAGGATGTATCGTGATTTTGATGTTTAAATCGTCTATAAAACGTTGTTCTCAGCAACGTTCTCAGCGAAATTATTCAGACGTGCCTAGTCTAACAGATGGGCCGAAATCCGTCTTTATCTTCCCTGCTTCGTTGCGTGCATGGGTTTCAGAAATAACTCTCGTTTCACTGCACTGATTATGCAAACGAATACACTGATAATTTGTCGTAAATAAATAGGTACATGGTAAAGGCTAACTTGAAATATTTAACACAACTAAGCACAACTTTCAACGTCCATAGATGAACCAGGAAACTTCTCTGTGGATGAACACAAATAACGGCAAAGAATAAGCACGTGATTTGATTTCGAATTAATCACCGTGGTTCTAAAAGCGTTGCATTTCCCCGCATCTTCAACAAGTTTTTAGGCAAGTGCTTTCTTGTATGCTTGTAATATTTTATATATCCCTCCAAATCGTTGACGTTTTGATGACATACGTGCTTCTTAGCAAGCAGCTTTCGCGTTATTTAGAGGAAAAAGTATGAATTTAAACAATATATCCGACATTTTAATTTGCTTGTTCCGCATAATGGACTAGTTGCAGGTTACCTTACCCATTGTTTTTATGCATTTGATGGAACGCGAATTAATTTATAATATTTTATATATTGTCAATGTAATATAATGGGCGGCATGTGACCTTAGTTGTCAGCCCGCCCTTAAACCCCAATCATTATCAATGTAATATAAATTCCTCTGAATTATCAGCAATTTAACAAATTAAGTATATTTACGTAATTTATAATTCTGCTCTCTGATTGGTCGTGACGCAATTAAGCAATAGTTCAGGCGATCGAAGGTATACCTGAGGTAGCTTGAGCAGTTCGGTTGACACATTGATTTTTAATATAAAGGTTCATCAGAAAAATAAACATGATATTCATCGCACGAAAATCAAAGCTCGTGATATGGCGGAAATAAGCAGAAGTAATTTAATTTGTAATCACGCCACTTATCCCGGCATTGGCTGGGGTCTCAGCCGAACGCCATTGGCTGGGGGGTTGGCGAAAAACACCCCCCCCTCGTTATCTCCCGAACCAATAATCGCAGCGAGACGCGCAAGACGGCAATCAAAAGCTCTCAACGAGATCAACTCTTAAGCGTTCTCGAGATTTTAAATTAAAAAAGGATCAATATGTCAAGTCACAGTCAGAAACAAAATACAATAATGAGTAGTATTATAGTTTTGAAGCACATATACATATCACCATAAACAACAACAAAGCACAAATAAAAACATATGAAAAACAGAGAAAAAAAAAAATACACAATAATACTAAAACATTAAAAGAATAAAGATGACATACATAACATATAAGATGACAAAAGAAAAATTAAACAGGAGCAAAAGAGTCAAAGACTTCAAATCGTCAATCGAGATCACATATATGACAAAAGAGAAAAATAAAAAAAGCAACAACTAGATATAAATAGAGTATACTAAATAACACAACACTATCATCAATAAAAATTATAAAAGCAAGACAGATTTTCAAAATGACCAGAATATAAAACAAGGTCAAGTCATAAGAAGGCAATTAAAAATAAAAATATAATTAAAAATCTATATAAATAATCCAGTTTTGTACAGAACAAGTTACCATTTATTTGTAATGTAATTCTGGTCATAAAGCCCCCCAAAAACGTATTATTCAAAAAAGTGAGTCATGAGATAATAACTTGGAAGCATCAGTGATCAAAAAAAACTATGCATTAAAATTTCGGTGGGGTAATACATAATGTAAGGTATCTCTATAAATATCTTCCGTTTTTTGAATTAAAACAAAATGTAATTCTCATGTACTAAAAAAAGAGAAGATTATTGGTAAAAAAAAATACAAATCAAAAAATTCCGAAAAATATTTCTACCCTGCATTTCAAATACTTTTTACGTTTGTGAATGCATTTGCTTAAGGAATCGTGATATTAAGCCTTTAAGCTTAGCTGATTATTTGCGCTAAAGTGGTTGTGTATTAGTGACGTCACTAAATCGATATAACTTGAAAAATTTCGACGAGATTTTTATAAATTTGCATTAAGACCGCCAAATTGAGTAAACTAAGGTTCCTGAAGTTTGCGTTGATAGCGCTGTTGGTTTGTGAGACTATTGTAAAATCCCTGAGGGGGGCGTTTTTCGCCCCCCCCCCCCCAGCCAATGGAGGGTTAACAGAAGCAAACACATAACTAAAATTGCGGAATTCTACCCTGTGACCAAATCAATAATCTTAACGGAAGTTCAAATGCATTTTAACGGATAGCTACAGACAGACAGATCCTAAGGATAATCTAGATATCCTTAGGACCCTTAGGATCCATCCATAGGATCTATATATCCTTAGGATCTAGATATCCTTAGCATACAAGCTCTGGACCCGACAGAAGCTATTTCAAAACCACATTGAAGGCACGGTGGCATTTTGCAAGTGGTTTCTGGAGCAGTGTTTCAGTGAGGGCAGCATCCGGATTTAGCCCACTTAACAACTTCCTGTGGAGGTAGCTAAACAAGTTATATGTGTTTAAGAAGAATCTCCAGACCAGGGAGCAGCTAAAGACAGCCGTGGGATCTGCAGTGCGGAGTGCGGACTATCCCGCCGACATGGGCCCGTAAGCATCTTCGTGAGTATGAGGTGGACTGTGGAGGGCAGAGCTCTGCCTCAGCCGAAATGGAGCCTAACTCGATCATGTGCTGTAGATGATATAAAGATGAATAATTGTGTTTTGAATATACACAGTATAAATCTCCATGAACTTCTGATCAGTTTGGTGTTAAAGTGACACTGTCCACTCAAAGTAAAATTTGATATGTAAAAGAACAACAAAATTTGATAAGCACCATGAAGTCCGTTTTTTTATTCGCGCCCAGTCGCCCAATATCGCCGTTCAA
>VOPJ01009211.1:0-17303 GCA_014673585.1 Semibalanus balanoides
TACCAATATGGCCGCCGTCATTAGACAACTCGGCCAATGGGGTCGCAGCGGCATAGCCACCCTGTGAGAGCAGCACTGTATTTCTGAGGCAAAACTGGCTTATAAAAATGCATTGATTTATTGTATTATTCAATTTCAAATTTTGACATTTCATGACATGAATTTGACCTTTACTTGACCTTTACTTCACGTACATTAAGTTAGGTGGTAAAATGAGTATCAATTTCGATTTCCACACGTAAAATAGGATGTAAAACATGTGTTACATGACTTTCGTATGATTATGGGGCATAGTGACCTTATGTGACCTGACCTTGACCTTAACATTTTGCCAAAAAACCCTAATAATCTAATTATGGATGTGTGTCATACCTTTGAGAGCATTCTGGGTGATCATGGCTGCAAACAAATGCTTTGGATGGAAAATATGCTCTATAAACTAGATGTAAACTAGAACGGCTAGATCTTGACCTTTGACCTGACCTGTGACGTCACCACTGACCTCTAGGGCAGCACAATTTTTTTTCGTCGATGAACTTTTTTGGGCTATCGATTGCCGTTTGATTCAGCGCGATGGTCTAATTGGTTCCGAAGATACAAGGGGGGGGGGCTAAAAAAGCCCCCCCCCAGTGACTCGTGTTACAGATAATTCTCCAGTGACTGCCGGGTTAACAGCTATGTTTCTTTCAAATTTTCGCTTCATCAAACATGTTCTGACTGAAGGGGAAGATGCGCTGATGCATGTTTACATCGCGAGGCTATTCCTTTACTAGGCCACCTGCTGGCCATTCTGGAAAGGTTTCTGGGAAATCAGAAAACTCATGTGGTTACAACGGGCAGTATGCTTAGCCGAACCATCAACAATCAGCACTTCTTAGGTAGGCATACTGTTGAAGAACAAAGCGACAGTCATTTTGTATCTTACTTAGCGGAACCATCAACAATTCGCACTAGGAGCATAATGGTGAAGAACCAAGCGTCAGTCATATTTTCAAAGCTCCTTTTCTGTCCTCCCGAGAACATAGAGGTTACTCTGGGCACATGTGCCACCACCGAACTCTACCTGACTAGCTCTCCACTAAACCCCCATCTAACATACGCTGAAAGTCCTCCACTCACACACAGCAAAGCCACGCACACACACAAGTCACCAGTAGGCCCTAGGGCCCTTGTTCTTCCGCGCTGTGCGCAGAGAGGGAAGCGCCACCTCCTGAGTGCCTAGGGCCTAGGCACTCAGGAGGTGGCGCTTCCCTCTCTGCGCACAGCGCGGAAGAACAAGGGCCCCTATCCAGCACTGCGCCCTGCCGCTCTGGCCGGACTGCGATGATGTACGACTGGCTATATCGCGGCTAATGCATCATTAATGCCAGCCGCATCCATCAGAGGTGACGCTATCTGCGATGCGCGCCGCGGCCGGTCTCAATGGAGGCGGAGCGCGGAGAGAGAGGCCGCCGCCCTGTCCGCGGCGCCTGTACCGAGTGGGGGCTCAGGTGATGGATCGCAGCTGTGGTGAGCACCCGGCTGTGTGTGGCTGATGGGAAGCCGTGGTCTGAGGCCGGATGAATAGAGGTGGGTGTTCCGCGGTCTGACGGAGCGGGCCATCCGGAACGGCCAAGAGATGGGCGTACGCGTATGATAATCCTGTGTGGCGTAGATACTAAGGCCGTGTGCCCAAGCCGAACCTAGCTCTGCTTGGCCTACCCTGCTGTAGATCAATGAGAAGATGTTTTGCCATAATCGACCTCAATGTATATTTACGTTCGCCCTGAGCTACAGAGCTCAGTCGGAGAGCGCTTGGTCTTCTGACACCTATCCTGGTAGTGCAGCCCTGGGTTCGAGTCGCTTCGGGCGGTTCGTTATTTTGCTCCTGACTGGGATGGCCTGCGGGCCGGTGGCAGCGGTCGGCACACAAGGCCAGGTGACGTCAGCGAGCGGGGCGGACAGTGTCCAGCGTATGTCGGGCACAGTACAATTTAGTCCTAAATTCCTGCGGCCAACAGGAATTGCGCGATCGGTGGTGAGGTCAGGACCAGCGCAACAAGCTCTGCTTTGCGCGGGTCCTGACCTCGGAAAGCCATCCATACAAAACATTCGGACTAAATTTATATAAAAATACATTATTTAGCCCCACTTTTCGTCTTCCGACGTGCGTGCAAGGAGCAGAAGACAGGAATGCTGGCACTGCTGGCAGGGATCGGCCGTTACACGTCAGGGCCAGCCAAACGGAGGATGTATGTGGCGGGAGAGCCGGCAGAACGAGGCAGTTAACACCCCCATTAGGCAGATTGCCAGAGCCGGCCAAATGGTGCCGGAATGGCTCATTACAGCTGGGGAGTTCAGCACACACTACAGATATGGTAAATCGTACGAGCAACTTAAGATGATGTGCAATATATTTAAATGTGTTAACGTCCATTAGGACGATTATAAATTTGCAATATTGCATATTTGCAAAACTCGCTGCAAAGTAAATCCACAAACTGCAACTTAAATAAGTTAATAACGCCCACAAAATAAGAAACAACACATGAGCTACGGCAGCGTTTAATCGCGTAGCTCACTTTTACGCATATTTTTCGCTCAACTTGGCATCCTTCATACTTTCCATTACTATTTATGTGCATGTGACGTCTTGGGTTTTGTTACATTTCCGCCTATATTCCAGTAATGTGCCTTATCACATTACTGGAAATCCGCCAAACCGACATTATCATACCTGCAGTAGGCACATTACCCATATGTAACACCACCAGAAGCACCACAGTTGAACAGATGACCTCACTCCCCAGTCGGACGCGACATTCAGAAGGTGGAGCTGGGTAACTGGCAGCTTAGTCACTGCTCCATCAACTCGAGTATCCAGCAGATGTCTCTGCTGATGACGGTGCTCATCTCTCGTAGGCACAGGGATGTGGTCCAACGTCTCCACTGGCTCGGCGGTGTATGTTTGTGTGTGGGGGGAGGGGAGGGGAGGGGGATGAGAAGGGAAAAGGGTAGTCCACCCCAGGCCTCTGCAGTGTATAGTTATTGATGAAGTCGTGAGCCGGCCGAGGCGGCTGAGCCCTGTAGGATTAATTGCACGGTCGGTTGTTGGTAACGGCTTCGGACCGCCTCAGGGCTCAGACAATAGGCGGGGGAGAGAGCGAGAGAGCGAGGGCGAGGGCGAGGGTCGAGAGCGAGGGGAGGGCGAGGGCGAGAGTGAGAGCGAGAGCGAGAGTCGAGAAGCGAGAGCGAGAGCGAGAGCGAGAGCGAGACGAGAGCGAGAGCGAGAGCGAGAGCGAGAGCGAGAGGCGAGAGCGAGAGAAAGGGGGAGAGAGGGAGAGAGGGAGAAGAGGGGAGAGAGGGAGAAGAGGGAGAGAGGGAGAGAGGGAGAGGGAGAGAGGGAGAGAGGGGAGAGAGGGAGAGAGGGAGAGAGGGGGAAGAGGGAGAGAGGGAGAGAGGGAAAGAGGGGAGAGAGGGAGAGGAGGAGGGAGAGAGAGGGGAGAGGGAGAGAGGGAGAGAGGGAGGAGGGGAGAGAGAGAAGAGAGAGAGAGAGCTAGAGCGAGAGGGAGAGATATTTGTTTTAAGCTCGCTCGCAGAATGGCAGCTGAAAGAACGTTTTCATTTACATGAGTGGGGCATGGAATGGTAGAGCATGTCGTAATGAAGTTCTCGCACGAGCGGGCATGCTATCCATTCTCTCGGGATGAGAATATGTTAAGAAATAGGACGTTACGTTTTACATTTTAGCTTAGACACATCCGGACGAATTTGTCGCACGAACGCACATTTTGTGCAGCCCTCTGGCTTCTCGTGATAAGGGATGTTTAATTTGAACCGGCTGTGGAAATTATATTAGTCATCAAGCAAAAATGTGTGCGCACCATCGAAAAGTGACGGTTACTAAAAATGTCGAAAGAGCAGACGGTTACGTTACGTCCCAAAAGTTGATTGAATGCATTGGCGGATCCAAAACGTGTGGTTTGGGAGGTTTGTTTCTTTGTTAATTGGGGTTTGGGTCGAGCGACAACTCCTCGGTTATTCTGCATCCATAAACGGTTGGAAAGGAGGAATAACAAAAGTCTCACACAGTTCAGAAAACTAATCGGATTTCGCTTTCCTATGCATTGATAACGGATTTAGGGCAAACTGTCATTTGTAAAACTTGTTTATGTTTTATATATCAGGAAATGTGTAAATTTTACACCATTATCAGACGGTTTGAGGGGACATGACCATTTACCTCTTGAATCCGATCATGATTGATTGACTTTTGTATATACATTTTGTCCGAATGTTTTGTATGGATGGCTTTCCGAGGTCAGGACCCACTCTAAGCAAGCTTGTTGCGCAGGTCCTGACCTCACCACCCGATCGTGCAGTTCCTGTTAGCCGGCAGAATTTAGAGACGAAAGTTGGAAGTGCCCGAAATACCTGGACACGATCCACTCCACTCACTGACGTCACTTGGCCTTGAGTGTGACCGCTGTCACCGGCTGCAGGCCATCCCAGTCAGGAGCAAATGGCGAGCGCCGAAGCGACTCGAACCCTGGCTGCCACTACCAGGATAGGTCAGAAGTCCAGTGATCTCCCACTGAGCTACAGGGGCGGACAAGCCTTCTTCTAGTTAAATCTAGTAAGTACAATTGTAAATAGGTCCATTCCTGGTAACTTTCGTACAAATATTCGCCAGTACAACGTTTTATTGCCAATAGCAAAACTAAGGGAGAGACAACGAAATGTTTGATGCGTGTGCAGATAATTTCGGCGACGAAGGACGGGTGACAGCACGTGAAACATTTCTGATAGTTTATGACAATAGTTTCGCTGTCGTCCTATTCTTGTGTTGAGAAAGAAACTAACCCCAGCAATGCGCCCTGTAAAGCACTTCCATCGTAATTCGGCACTCCTGCGTGATCCGCACTTAATAGCGGCTGGCCCGCCGCTATCAAGTGCGGTTAACAGAACGAGGACACTACAATCGCCCCATCACCTAGCCATTCACAGGCCGGACCCAATCGCGGACTTTTGAATTGATTGGTTCTGAGTCGTTCTGACACCAGTTTGCCAACTCCGACAGCGATGTCCGACACGTGAATCGACTGAAAGGAAATGCAAACTTCCTGCAAGTTCATGGCTGGAGCTCCAAGGAAGACATTTGGCAACTTAGAATGTCACAGAAGTTTTGCCCAGTTAAAAGTTTGCGGTTCTAACTGTTAGCACCAGCGCTGTGTTGTGGACAGAATGACGCATTTTGGGTAGCAGCCTGGAAAGAGCTTATAGTTGGTCATCTTGTGCTCAGAAAACTTGTTCCTAAAGGAGCTATCAACAATGAATTACGTCTGAATAGAAACGTTTTACAACAGCTAATTTCATAAAATGTGTTGATTATGTCTGCTATCATGATCATTGACGAGTGAAACTTAGTTTGCTGTCTAGAAAGTGCATAATACAATGGTTTCTTATTGTTGTCAGGCGATGTATTTCCGGACATTTATGCAAATTCCCCACTATGTATTTGCATTTCTGATATATACATTTAACTCAATGTGAGTCATAATGTAGTATAACGATCTAGGGTATAGCTTGTTTTACTCTGCCTTTCACCCCTCCTGCAATGATCAGTGGCGGATCCAGAAAATCTTCAAGAAGGGGTCATCAATTTGCGTTGGTGCCCCTACTATACCCAAATATGAAAACTCGACGGATTTGGTCCACTATATTTTGAGGGTGCCCCTATTTCATTTTTTTCTTCTTCAAAATGTTGAGGACCCCCCATGTCAGCAGAGTGCCCCCTCAGCCGGCCAGAGTGCCCCCCTCAGCGGCATAAGTGCCCCCTCAGGCAACAAGATTGCCCCCTCAGGCGGCCAGAGTGCCCGCTCAGGCAGCCATTGTGCCCCTTCAGACGGCCAGAGTGCCCGCTCAGGCGGCCAGAGTGCACCCTCAGGCGGTCAAGGTGCCCCTCAGGCGGCCAGGCAGCCCCCTCAGGTAAACAGAGGGCCCCTCAGCCGGCCAGATGCCCCCTCAGGTAAACAGAGGGCCCCTCAGCCGGCCAGATGTCCCCTCAGGTAAACATAGGGCCCCTCAGCCGGCGAGATGCCCCATCAGGCGGCCAGAGTGCCCGCTAAGGCGGCCAGAGTGCACCCTCAGGCGGCCAGAGTGCCCCCTCAAGTTCGAGGCCCAAGGGAGGGGTCATGGCCCCCTCCTCTGGATACGCCACTGGCAATGATACACGATAACTGCCAAATCCGATGCACTAGCGCAACCACCCGTCAGCCTCAAAAGCGTATCTCTAGATAATTGAAAAAATGTCTTCAGAGACATGATGCAGCTGGTATGGCTCCAGACACGACTACTCGGCCACCTTTCCACAGTTAACACCCTGCAGAATGTTCCGAGACTGAATGTCGTCACTTTGGACACGAGTAGGTACTCGGCCGCCGCCCCACAGTTCACACCAGTGGTGCCAATCGGTACAAACACTTTCGGAATTCCGAATTTGTCCGAACACCGATTTGGTTTCGGACGGATATAAGCATATTTCTTTTGACATTTTCGGACATCCAGTGCCCAAGGATGGCATGTCACAAAAATCACAAAGTTACTTTTTAACCCAAAAAAATATTTGCCTGTATAGAAATAGATATAAGCTGATTGTGGCTTTCGGATATCCTAACTGTTACGTTATTTGACGCAAATGCCAATATTTATGCGTATTTTGGGAATGATACACTGGATGACATTCCATAACAAATATTGTTCCTGCTTTCGGACAAATTTCGGACAAACAATGATTTTCGGACATTTTCGGACAAAGAGCTGACCATGACCATGACCTTGAACATCAGCCGGACATTGAACAAATATTTTCTGAAACTGGCGCGGCTAGTTCACACCCTTGAGAATGTCCCGCGACTGAATGCCGTCATTTTCTCCTACCATTGTATCCCATTCCTACGAGGTCATTTCTTCTGGCAGTCGTGATCGACCGATGACGCTGTGGCGTCTTACGGACGATCTGTCAACAATACAGTAATCTGCATGCTCCAGTGGCGGTGGCGGTCGTCTTCTCTTGTCCCCCTTGTCGCCCTCCCCATCCCACTGTTCGCCGCAAATCAGCTGGTAAATCGAAGCTGGGACGGAGCGAAAATCCGCCGCCCTGCAGCACGCGCCAGCCGTTCAAACGGTAATGGGTAGGTGGGATGCGTACTGTTTGGATAGGCGAGGATAGAGCAGTACACATTACACAAGCACAGATAAATCTCCACCATCAGAAGTGAGTAAACTTAAACGTATGTTGACTTTGGTGATGGTGGTGCTGGTCCGTCACTGACAGGACATTCAAGTGTGCACCATTCGCTGAACATGGGAAACGAACAAGTTCGAATAAATATCAGTGGTAACCAAAGACGTACGGATTATCTTAAATTTAGGTGAGTATCAGGCTATGTATTTTAAATGTGTCTGTGATGATTGCAAAACTTGGTGGATAGAAAACATACAGCTCTAAGCGGCACGGCAATAACGCTAACTTTCAGCAGCTCCTATTATTACATCGGTTCATAACGCAGCCTAATTTGACAGCATTATGTAGCATCAAAGTTGGCGAATGGTTCAAGCTAAACGGTTTCATAATGTAGCCACATTTGGTGTGGTGCTTCGTACAGCGTGTGGCGAGGGATGCAGGGAAATGCCGCCGCCATTTCCTGCAAACTGCACCACCGCACCCCATCGAGTTGGTATTCACCAGCAGAGAACAAAGAGGTTTGTTTTCAGGGCCTTTATTGCTGTATTACGTCTTTCTCCCCGCCACGCGATAAGGGGAGAGGGGATGCAGATAAAGCCGAGACGAGAAGCTGGAGAGAGAGAGAGGGAGCCAGGAGTGCAGTTCAGATGGTCTGAACCGGACCGGACACTGTCGGTGGCAGGTCCAGACCCAGCCGGCCGGCCACCCGGCCGAATGTGCCGGGTGCTGCGCCACAGCACCACTTTGATCCGGCCGGCGATGGAAGAATCTTTAATAACGTGCCGGCGCGTCCAGAGCGGATTCCACGCGTCGTTTTCGGACCGGCCGGACACGATAAAAGGCGACCATCTTTGGAGCTCGCTTTAATGAGAGAACTCGAAAGCACTGTCAGAACCCAGAACGCTGTGTAGGGTCCCATTCTGTTCTTCAAGACTAAAACGACCGAGACACTCTAAGGTGGTTTGTAATGGGTTTCGCTCAAAGGTCACTGAAAGCGGAGCAGCGATGCTCGATTAAAGTGCCTAAACGACAATGTTGGCAACAGTAAATATAGGCTGATGCGCCGTGGTCGGAAACAGTTTTGTATCTAGTGGACCTTTATAATACATGACATGGTTCCTTTTCAAACTTGCATAAGGCACGTTTCACGGCGTCAAAGTCATGGCTTTAAAATTGCTACATTTCGTAATGATTACCAAGTTCCTTGTTACACAATAGAAAATGGCTCGAGTGAAATATGTCCATCAAAGTTTTATGACAACTTCTTCATTTAAGAAGCCAGATGTTTCTCAAGAAGCCATTGCCTGTTTACGGGCGATACATATGTCAGAGGGTGTGCTATTTCGCTGCAAACTCCAGTATGTTGTGACACTGTGCGCTGTGCACATCGATGCAATTTGGTAATCCTTGTGACTACGGTAGCTCGGTGCAATAATTTTGAATGTATGCTATGCCAGAATTAGTGTACATGCGCTCCTTCAAAACAAATCAACACATCATGTGACTGCAAAATACTACTGATTTGTATTGCTGGTAACAATACAGCTTTGGTTAGCTTTTGTCAGTTAGTTAAGAGCTTGTTAGAGGCATTATTTGCTCCCAGGAGTACAGGATAGATAGGTGGTAGGACATATTTCCAGCAAGTAGTTATTTTCCACCGGCAGTGGCAGATTACGCCCGCAGACTTTCAAGGGTAAATAAATAGGACATATTCACGACAAATACCTCCCGTTGAAGGTCAACGCTATTAACTGTGACACATATCCGGAAGCTTATAATCATAAGAGAACCGAGCGGCAGTACATCCCCTTCTCTTTTTCTCCGTATAGGGATTCCGCTTGGCCCCTGCGGCTCCCCCCCCCGATGCGGGATTATTTCGCCGACCCCTGCGGCACCACCCCTTTCTCCTGATGCGGGATTATTTCGCCGACCCCTGCGGCACCACCCGTTCCTCCCGATGCGGGATTATTTCGCCGACCCCTGCGGCACCACCTTCTCTCCCGACGCGGGATTATTTCGCCGACCCCTGCGGCACCACCTTCCCTTCCGATGCGGGATCATTTCGCCAACCCCTGCGGCACCACCCCTTCCCTCCCGACGCGGGATTATTTCGCCGACCCCTGCGGCACCACCTTCCCTCCCGACGCGGGATTATTTCGCCGACCCCCGGGGCGTCGGCTGACGAGGCGGCTCCGGAGAGCGGTGGAGACGGAGAGAGAGAGCGACGCTGGAGACGGAGAGAGAGAGAGAGAGACGGCGGCAGCAGCCGGCGGCTGTTGATTCAGCCCCGGTTATTGGTCGGCCTGCGTCTGACAGTGCTCCCGATGCAGTGCCGGCGGCCCCCCTCCCAGTCCACCCCCGGCCCCACTCCCAGTCCACCCCCAGGGCCCCAGCCCACCGACCAGGCTCTGCGGGCCGTGCTGATCGAGGCCTCTGTATCACAGCAGCCGCAGCCGTCCTCAGCTCTCCGAGCCCTATCTCAGCGACAGGGATGGAGACAGTTTAGAACAAAAATGTGATCAGATACAGCTGAGGACAGGCGTGTGGAAAATGTTAACATATGTGATACACCTCATGGCTTCCAGCAGTATCACAATGTAAGATACATTATCAGTTGCTTTCTGGTTGTTCCAATAACATTCAGTATGTCATTCTGGGAAACTGGCTGATAAAAGCATAAGGAGATTCCGCGTAGGTAAGTACTGTGGTGGTTCCTGTTCATTGATTCCGTAAAAAATGATCTCGTACTTCTCCAGCTGCAGGATGTATCAGGCGCCACCTTGTCTCGAGTTTATCTCTGATCGTCAGAGCCGGGGTACCGGCACGCCTCAGACTATCGCCGTGCAGCAGAAGCGCTGCCGTGCCAGCCGGCTGTTGTTCCGTTTCCGCGCCGTCCGCTCCCGTTTACCGGCACAGTGCACTGAGCCGACCCTCTCTCGCTCCATCGCCATCGCTCCATCGCTCCATCGCCCACCGGTTACGGCCCAGCGCCAGTCGAATCCTCGCATCAGCGCGGCGAGCGCCGCTGGCCGGCGGGGGCGGACGCCTCTGATCCCGACGCAGCCGCTGTGAAACTATGTGATGAGTCGCCCGCTCGACCGGCCGCGCCGCCGCCGCCGCCGCGCGATGGGTGGTAGCTAGCAGGAAGGAAGGGTGAGGTGGCTCGACTTTGCCGTGCGTGGTTACAGAGATGATGAGGCTCGTGTGTGGGACGGCGAGGTGTCTGACGACAGGGTGTTTATCCTCGTATTTAGTGCGGCTCTCGAACCTCCACGGCGCCAGAGTAAGCCGCTCTGCAATATTCAAAGTGACGTCGGCCTTGACTCTTGCCACGCCAGTTTGGCGTGCTAGAAACGGTGAAGCGACCGTGAAAGGTGGCAATTCTGTCACCCCTTATGGTGTGATTATGTTAGACATGATGATTTTTTAGAGATAAATCCATATGCAATTGGTGACTGACGAACGAGACTCACCTTGACCTCGGCCATGAGCTGGTGGCCACCACGCACGGCTGCGCATGCCACTGAGATGGCCCTGCTCCTCTGCCCTGACCAGACCAGCAGCCTGAGCTGACCAGACCAGCAGCCTGACCTGACCAGACCAGCAGCCTGCCCTGACCAGACCAGCAGCCTGCCCTGACCAGACCCTGACCTGAGCAGACCAGCAGCCTGACCTGACCAGACCAGCAGCCTGCCCTGACCAGACCCTGACCTGACCAGACCAGCAGCCTGACCTGACCAGACCAGCAGACTGACCTGACCAGACCAGCAGTCTGAGCTGATCAGACCAACAGCCTGACCTGACCAGACCAGCAGACTGACCTGACCAGACCAGCAGCCTGACCTGACCAGACCAACATACTAACCTGACCAGACCAACAGCCTGACCTGACCAGACCAGCAACCTGACCTGACCAGACCAACATACTAACCTGACCAGACCAACAGCCTGACCTGACCAGACCAGCAACCTGACCTGACCAGACCAGCAGCCTGACCTGACCAGACCAGCAGCCTGACCTGACCAGACCAGCAACCTGACCTGACCAGACCAGCAGCCTGAGCTGACCAGACCAGCAGCCTGACCTGACCAGACCAGCAACCTGACCTGACCAGACCAGCAGCCTGACCTGACCAGACCAGCAGACTGACCTGACCAGCAGCCATTGACGTCTGTCGCCGCCCGGACCAGCCTTCATAAAACGACCGACCGAGGCGCAAAGACAGTTCCGTGAAATTGGACCCACTTTTATGAGGCCGTAAATCATCCGCCAATGGTGTGATCAATAGCGGTTATTTCTCCCGCCCGGAGTGTTGACGCCATGGGCTGCCAATATCGGGTGCGGTGCGCGCCATGGCCGAATCGGCCCCATCTCCGAGCGGCCCACGTAACGACACCCGTGTGGTCAGCTGCGACATTTACGAGCTCGTGTCGCGCGGACACGAACGGTGTCAGTCATGTGACGGGTGGCGGACGTGTGACGGATGGCGGACGTGTGACGGATGGCGGACGTGTGACGGATGGCGGACGTGTGACGGGTGGGGGCGTGTGGCGGACGGGGTCGTGTGATTGGTGGGGTCATGTGATGAGCGGGGGCGTGTGATAGGCAGAGTCATGCGATGTACGGAGTCATGTGCTAGAGTTGCTATGTTGAGACCTGGAGTTGGGACCAGACATGTGCCAAGATCCAAAGAAGATCTGGGATCTAGGATCCCTAGGATCCAAGATCTATGATCTTGTTGCATCCTAGATCCTGCAGGATTATTTTGTCGTGGGATCCTGTGGATCCTGGAAAAATGACTTTTCGTACGATCTTATGGATCTTGGATTCTGGAGAAGACAAAAATCGAGAGATCATATGGATCCTAGATCCTGAAAATTCAGTCTTTCGTGGGATCTTGTTAAGCATATTTAACTTGTTGTGCTTAAATATACGAATGCAAGCATTTTATGCTTAAAAACTTCCACACTCAATTTCAATGTTGTACGATTTACATGTGGTGATCAGATGTGTGTCAAGATCCCCCAAAATCCGGATTCCATGATTCCTATACGATTCAAGATCAAGGATCTTATTGCATTCTGGACCCTGCAGTCTCATTTTGTCGTGGGATCCTGTGGATCTTGGATCCAGAAAGTTATTTGTCGTGGGAACCTATGGATTCATGAACCTATGATTCATTTATGGTCATGAAGATACAAAATCGTGGGATCCTGTGGATCCTGGATCCTGGAAAACCAGTTTGTCTAGGGATCTTGTGGATCTTGGATTTTTTTGTGTCTTGGCACATGTCTGGTTGGGACATTCTGTCTACGTTATGCATGACGTAGAAGATAGGCAAAAGCTGGCGTCAGCACAACAAATAATCATCTAAAATATAAGTTTGCTCAAAGTTTGCTTCATTATCCAGCCGAACAGCATTAGCGAAGCAAGCCAAGGTCGTCGAAAAGTACATCAGACATAATTTAAAAGGAGTGAAATGTTGTTACGCTGCTGAATATGCTAAAATACTTCCAACAAGCAACAGAATCAACATTAAAAACACATCTTCTCAGAGCAGCAGGTGACCAGAAATGCTTGTTGATATCTTGTGGATATCAGAAGAGGCACGATCACCGTTGCAGCTTCCTGAGCTCTATAAGCTGCTGACTAGGCTGTCGCCAGGCTGCAGCGGCACGTTCTCCCGGCACGCGGCCGCTACACAGTCTCCACCGTCCCGATATAAATCGGAGTCGATCTCACTGATCCCCCAATTTTCTACCTCATCGCAAAGGTGATTACTTCTGCAAAATTTATGAAAGCGTTGTAAATGCCTTCGCACGACGCCGTCTTGGCGGCGGCGAACGACGTCTTCGACACATCATATGCTAAGTCGGGTTGGCTTCATGGGAAACTCCAGTAAATCATCTTTGGCACTGTGTGGGTTGAGCCAGGTGATGCAAAAGACGGTGCATGCACCCTACAAAGATAAATAAACCCACGGGGTTGTAATCTAATCGCAGAGAAGTAACAGCACAGGCACGTAGCCAGGATTTTTATCAGGGGAGGGGGCACGTCGAAAAAAAACTAATTTTGCTCCTTAGCCATATGCTGATGACCGGGGGGGGGAGGGAGATCGTCGGATAATCCAGAATCCCATTTTATCTAGTTTTAGTTGATTTTGCTCAGGGAGGGCCGCCCCCCCTTGGCTACGTCTCTGTTACATCACACCAGCATGCCATCCAGCCTTTCAGTTGAAAATGAGGCGCGTAACCATAGCTGCAGTTGCATAGCAAACATACGATTCCACTAGAATATATATATATACATATTTCCACAAGTGCAGAAAATATATAGGTTAGATAAATGTGTAATATTGTGAACAACATATGTGAAAAATACCCTTAGATTACAAAAACTTCTGATATTCTCAACGACATTTAGCACCGGCTGTATATAATTTCAGAAACTTATATGATCTAGAGGTATTTGCACTTGTGGAATTATATATCTATATATACATATTTCAGTGGAATCGTATATTTGCGATGTTAACGCGACACATATCAGTCGAAAACCACTCTGACTCTGCACTCGGTTGGCAATTACTGCACGCATTCCTACTCTTAACAGTACGGCAGCATCCTCTGCTACAGAATTTCCGGAGCCATTCCACTCGGCCCCGCCTTAGCGGACGCAGTACAGGCTGACACTAATCCTCGGAATGTTTGACACAGACAGGGTCGATTCCGGCGTCGTCTGCGTGCCGGATGATTCCCCGGCTGACAGCGCCGTGACACAAACCGGCCTCTCCATTAGTCTAACAGGGATCGACCGGGCACGCCGGCAGTGTTCCGGCGCCGCCCACAGAGTCCGGGAACAGCGCTCGATTCCGGACTCCATCACCATGTACCAGCGCTAAGACAGACACGAGACTACAAGTTCTGCGACAGCAGTCAGTCACCTGTCACGTGATCAATGTTTGAGACATTGGCAGATGATGCATTTATGTGTCAGATGCTTCAAAGAAGCATCGTTGTTAAAGTATTTAAAAATGGTCTTAAATGAGATGGACGATAGTCAAGTTATCACGTTACATAACGTGAAACTCACAATTTGTGATAGACGTGCATTTCATCGCTCACATTCTAGATGTGATTGATGAAAAGTGGCTGATGCTGCAATGCTACAAACATGTAGAGAACAATAAAAGTACGGGCCGATGAAACAAACGAGTGGAATATGACACAGACCAGTAACAAACGAGTCTTTTGGTTTTATCCGAGTGACTTCGCCTGTAAATGGCTTATTCCGTCGGTGATCATAGCAACCATAAATATATAAATAAATAAATAAATAAAACGATGCTAGCAACTGTCAAATACCAGTAGCACGCGACAGATGCTGCAGACAGATATGAGATGAAATTATTGTTTTACTACGAGGAAAAGTTATACAAACGCTAAAGTAGCATCACCGATCAGCTGGTGACCTATTCATGGCATGTGAGGCCATCAGAAGTGATGATATTTGCATATTTAGCCAAACTATTCCGTCATATCCATTGCATTTATTGATTCAGCGCATAAAACGTAGCTATACGAGTAATAGGTAAACACTTTCGCATCCATGCCCGTTTTAAAATGAAGAAAACTGCCGACCAGTCAGTATATCTGAATATATGGACAGGTAAAAAGGCAAGTTGAAGACGGTTCTTTACAATCCACTGAGTGACTCGGGCCTCGGCTGTTTCTCGAATGGGCCGATGGGTGAATTATATTTAAGTACTCGCTCAAACATGGTAAAATCGTGGATTCACTGTAATTAACAGCTAACACAGCTAACACACCTTTTACAAAACCAAAGCATCCTTGTAAAACTAAAATTTCATTTTGTACACTGCTGAAAATGTTGTCTTCTTTCTATAGGTATACACATCCCTAGAATATCCATGACTATGCAGCTACTGTATATCATTCCGCGCTGTTACCTCACCTCGGCATCAGACGGACCATTTCTCTCACTCAGACGCTGACCAGACTCCGCCCACAGGCGCGCGCGCGAGAGAGAGAGAGCAATGCTCAGATTTGGCCCAGGAATTCAATACCGGACGTCGCTCGGATATTGAATAAACCAATATGGCGGATGAGATGTTTTCCCCCAGGGATCGCACCGTATTGATCTTTGCTGGATTTACCCGTGTGACTGACACGGATTCCGCTGGCTAGGCGGGTAGAGAATCTCAACTCTCAGCGCAGTCCTATGGTGACTGGGGAGAAAAGAGTGAGGGAGGGAGGGAGGGAGTTGAGAGAGAGAAGAAGGAGGGAGGGAGGGAGGGAAGGGAGGGGAGGGAGGGAGGGAAAAAAAAAAGGGAAAAAGGGGGGAAAAAGGGGGGAGGGAGGGAGGGAGGGAGGGAGGGAGGGGAGATAAAGAGGGAGGGAAGAGAAGGGAAGGAGGGAGGGGGAGAGAGAGGGAAATGTGAGAGAGGGTAAGAGTGAGGGCAAAAGGGAGAAAATAAGAGAAGAAGATATACAAATAAGAACGAAGGAATGAAATAAATAAATACTTATATTTTTGCTGTATTTCCACAGCCATTAGTGATTGCATAAAAATGCAATCACTAATGGCTGTGAAAATGCAGCAGACATCTCAGTATTTCTTTCTTTTCCATTTTTTTCTCTCGAATTTGTATATCTTCCTCTCTTCTTTTCTCCCCTTTGCCCTTACTCATCCCCACTCTCACTTTTCTCTATCCCTTCATCGGAATATATATCAGCCTATATTAGCCGTAATATTCATTTCGAGAGCTTAATGAAATGTGGACGGAAACGCGGCAAACCATTACCTTGGCTGCCTGCGCCCTCTTATAGCATTAACAGAGGGTGCATCCAAGGTAATGGGTTGCCGCGTTTCCGTCAACTTTCCATTAAGTCCTCGAAATGAATATTATGGCTAATATAGAACATCACGGGAGATGTTGCAATACCTATATAAGGGTGGCAACCGCAAGTCTTGCGATGTGTAGAAATCCTAGGTTTGTTTTCATGTGGTCGCGCCGTGTGAACGCCAGGTTCAAACCTGGCAATATAGACTGTACCGCACTGCACCCCGACACCGCGGCACAGTCGGCCATTGGCACTGAAACGAGCTGCTGTGTTCTTTCTTTAGTCACGTCGTGTGTGTTTTGCCTATTGATTTCGGGTCGGATGTTATGCAACAAGTGTGATGACAAAGCATCGCTTGAAAACTTATAATGCCTGCGTTAGATGTGCGTCGCAAATTGCGACATATGGATGGCAAGTTTGATTAGGTACTTCATTAGAATCATAGAATGACTTTGATTGCCTTACATCAGCCCACCGAACAAAAGCGATGGTAATTCGTAGCTATGAATTCGATACCGTTAGTTATCAATTATAGCTAGTAACTAAAAGAGGCTTTCATTTAAGTCAATTTAAATAATAATGTGAAGGAAGGAGCTAAAAAAATATTTTTTGTTGTTGTCATTGTGCTAACATTACCACTGGCTCTAACAGCGCTTTATGCTTAACTCCGAAGAAAATCATGTCGATAAACCGTCTGTTTCCTGGCATCTTTTTACATGGTCCAGCCAGATCTGTCCGGGTATCCAGCACCGGCTGGCTGGCTGCCGTTACAGCGCACGATTGATCAGCTGCCGCCTGCCTCCACCGCCCTCTGGCCGGATGGCGACCCTTTGTTGCCACGCTCTCTTCGTTCCGATATTGCAAGTTCGGAACGTGGAAGAGGGTAATTCGCACCCCACTGCGCATACAGTAAGACCGATGAAAAATCAATAGAAGCCCGATAAGTTGGCTCGAAAACGTGCGCGCAATTTGCTGAGCTGTGTGTTACGTGACGAAATATATTTCAGTAATTTGTACGTAGAGTATTAGCCTGACGTCAGACCAGGGGCGGCGCCACGGATTTTTGCCAGGGGTGGCAAGAATTAACTGATTGGGTACGCATGTATCTTTTACCGGGAAAAGTGTCACGGAAATATGCAACGCTTCCTCGCGGCGAACGAACATAAATCCAGCACATTTCGTTATTTTAATGATATTATTAAGCTGATAGGAA
>VOPJ01009212.1:0-12487 GCA_014673585.1 Semibalanus balanoides
CGCTGCTTCGTTAACTACCGTCCACCGTCGCTGCTTCGTTAACTACCGTCCACCGCTGCTGCTTCGTTAACTACCGTCCACCGTCGCTGCTTCGTTAACTACCGTCCACCGCCGCTGCTTCGTTAACTACCGTCTACCACCGCTGCTTCGTTAACTACCGTCTACCGCCGCTGCTTCGTTAACTACGCTCGATCTGAACCGCCCGCTGCTTCGTTAACTACCGTCTACCGCCGCTGCTTCGTTAACTACCGTCTACCGCCGCTGCTTCGTTAACTACCGTATATTGCCGCTGCCTCGTTAACTACCGTCTACCGCCGCTGCTTCGTTAACTACCGTCTACCGCCGCTGCTTCGTTAACTACCGTCTATTGCGCTGCTGCTTCGTTAACTACCGTCCTATTGCCGCCTGCTTCGTTAACTACCGTCTACCGCCGCTGCTATCGTTTAATCTACCGTCTATTGCCTGTCTCTTTGTTCGTTAACTACCGTTCTACCGCCGCTGCTTCGTTAACTACCGTCTATTGCCGCTGCTTCGGTTAACATACGCAGCGAGCGAGATATTATCGCATATAACCGTAGGCGCGGTGTGTGTCTCGTTAAGCTACGTCTACCCGCCCTAATGCTGCTTCGTTAACTATGCATATGTGGTCGTGTGAGCAAACGCTCCAGGTACTCTCGCTGCTATCTATATCTATCCGTCTACCCCGCTGTCTTTCGTTAACTACCGCTATTGCCGCTGCTTCGTTAACTACCGTCTACCGCCGCTGCTTCGTTAACTACCGTCTACCGCCGCTGCTGAGAGGCGCGACACAGCGCAGACGGGCATAATGAATGAAAGAGGTGTAAGCCAACAGCGCGGTATTGCGACACACGCTGCTTTTTATTGGTGCACACTGCACACTGGGCTGAAATCACGCAGCTAGCCTGTGAGATTCTCTGATAAGGCCGGCGTCATTTTTGACTTCACATCGACAAGCAGGGAAAGGCCACGATATTGCAGCTATTCTCAGTGACAAAGTCGGCTTTAAGCATATTGTGACGCAACCTTCTGTGATCTTTTTAATTGGAAACAACGAAAGGAAACATTTCCGGTTGTGTAATTGTCTTTTTAACATTAGCTTTTCCTCCAACATACCTATTTGGTAATCCTTTGAATACGCGCAAAATTATGTCTAAAATGACACACGCAAATGATCTGTCAACGTAAGGCAGAACACCACATAATAGAACTTTCTCACGGGCTTTGCAGACTATCAGCCATTATCGTACCAATATCACGAATGCCATTAACGTGCAAAGCACATCACGAGGTACATCAGCCTAACCATGTGAACAGGCCATAGCCTCAGAGATTTCCAGCCACTGATCAGCAGCCTGGGGGCTGATTCGGTGGGCGAGACAAGCTGCGAGACGAGCCACTGATGAGTTGACGACGGACGACAGCCAATGACAGACGAGTCACCAGCCACGGCGCCACTGACGGGCGGGACACTCAGTCACGCACTGCGCAGTCACCTGGCACCCGACTTCTCACAATGCTTCATGAAGCCTCAAATTAAAGACTGCTGCATCTTGTTTTCCACTTCCACTTTTCAGATTCGAGGACCAATATTTTTCGGCAGCTATCACAATGATTAGGTGCTGCTCTCAACCGACAACCAAAACCCACTCTACACACACTGACGCATGGACACACCATACGTACACAGTAGAGGTCTACACACACTGACGCATGGACACACCATACGTACACTCTTCACACACTGACGCATGGACACACCATACGTACACAGTAGAGGTCTACACACACTGACGCATGGACACACCATACGTACACAGTAGAGGTACTCTACACACACTGACGCATGGACACACCATACGTACACAGTAGAGGTGCGGACAATCCTAAATCTTTGGTCACAGCCTAGTCACGGCCACGAAATGAGCTGGTAAGTCACAACTTTAGTCACGGCGCTGCAATGCCAGCCCTATGCCGCTGGCCTGGCCAGTCACAGCTTCAGTCACGGCCATGACCAGTTCTGGTCCCAGCGCTGGGACACTGGGACCAGAATTATGCATCTCTAATTCACAGTGACGACGGTCAGGTGCTCGCGGGGCTCTTCCAGAAAATATTTAATTTGATTCACGGAGTCCTGTCATTTGTACCACATTCATGTACTTAATGTACTGTATTATCAGATGTTAAGGGCTCATACGGGCTCATACGGGTTGTTCCAGCTCTTGTCTTAAATGACAAGAGTAGAACATTTTCTAAACACTAAATATATTTAGTATTTAGCAATACGCCATATTCCTCGAATATTACACTGTAGGAGGTTTATGTTAGGAGAGATGCCATGATTGAAGTCTTTTTTACATTTTGCACCGATTCCGATTCATTCTTTCATTTTGTGTACGTTATTTTCTACTTTATTTCAAAATAAATAAACAAACAAAACAAAACCGGCAGGCGCAGCCAACCGTCCCCAGGAGACAGCGAAGATGAGATGAACAGCGCCGCCTGTCCCCGATCCCGGGGGACAGCAAAGACGAAATGAGAGGCGGGGGCGGTAACGGGGCGGGGCAGGGGCAGGGGGGGGGGGACGGGACCAGCCGACTGATGGCCAGTCAGGCGCACAGTGCACAGTGCACAATGTATAATGAACAATGAACATTCACGGGACAGTAGCAACAGGATATTACAATTCATTGCAATACAATTCGGAGACCTTGAGTGTCTGTAAGATAGAACCATACGAGCAAAGGTGTACGTTGGAAACGTCCACAGTATCGCTTAGCACATCAAATATAAAATTTCAATCTGCTGGTGCGTGTTTCGATGATTGCATTTCACCAAAGACATACTAATCCAAGACCCTGCACATTTTTCCACCGGTAAATTCACTAAATATCAGGGGGTGGGGGGCACAGTGCGTTCTACAGCATTGTCCAACACGTGGAATTCCTGGCATTCCGCGTGAAACGATAAGAGCGAAAAATGTTGCCGGCAGCGTTGGCAGCATTTTACATTATGTCGCTCACCGGCGAGTTATGACGCACTGCGAATAAACATAGCGCGGAACGGGAAAAACTTCAAGAACATAACAGTTGGTTTTCGCGGGAATTGAGGGGATTCTTCTCTGATAAATCCACGTAAAAAACGGGTCCCGAGTTCCGTCGTACGTGGCACGTGGAGACGGAGTTACGTCGCATGCGGTCTCTACTCAACAGCGAGCGTGGACTAGAGCTGGTCCTGGGGATCAGAGCTGATCCCGGGGACCACAACTGATCCCGGGGACCAGAGCTGATCCCGGGGACCACAGCTGATCCCGGGGACCACAGCTGATCCCGGGGACCAGAGCTGATCCCGGGGACCAGAGCTGATCCCGGGGACCACAGCTGATCCCGGGGTCCACAGCTGATCCCGGGGACCACAGCTGATCCCGGGGACCAGAGCTGATCCCGGGGACTAGAGCTGATCCCGGGGACCACAGCTGATCCCGGGGACCAGAGCTGATCCCGGGGACCACAGCTGATCCCGGGGACCACAGCTGATGATTGTTTTTTATGGGCGCGCCAACAACGAAGGCTATATCGCGCGGGGACCACAGCTGATCCCGGGGACCACAGCTGATCCCGTTCGACGCAGAGCGTCAGACCAGCGTCAGGGGATCCCGTCCCAGCGTCCAGGAAGGCTCAACAGGTCACGGCAGCGTCAGACCAGCGTCAGGGGATCCCGTCCCAGCGTCCAGGAAGGCTCAACAGGTCACGGCAGCGTCAGACCCAGCCGTCGGATCCCGTCCAGCGTCCAGGAAAGGCTCAACAGGATCACGTCAGCGTCAGACAGCGTCAGGGATCCCGTCCAGCGTCCAGAAGGCTCAACAGGTCACGTCAAGCGTCAAGACCAGCGTCAGGGATCCCGTCCCAGCGTCCAGGAAGCTAACAGTCCCGGCAGCGTCCAGACCAGCGTCAGGGGATCCGTCCAGCGTCCAGGAAGGCTTCAACCAGGCCTCAGCGTCAGACCAGCGTCAGGGGATCCGTCCCAGCGTCCAGGGAAGCGCTCAACAGTCACGTCAGCGTCAGAACACGTCAGGGGATCCCGTCCGCGTTCCAGGAAGCTTCAACAGGTCAGGCCAGCGTCCGACCAGCGTCAGGGGACCCCGTCCCAGCGTCCAGATAAGGCTCACAGTCACGGCAGCGTCAGACCACGTCAGGCGGATCCCGTCCCAGCGTCCAGAAAGGCCTCAACAGGTCACGGCAGCGTCAGACAGCGTCAGGGGATCCCGTCCCAGCGTCCAGGAAGGCTCAACAGGTCACGGCAGCGTCAGACCAGCGTCACGGACGTCAGACATTCACACTGTCTGACCAGGCGCGCCGCTTCGTGCTGCACTCAGTCATCTTCCACATACCGCGTGGGAATAACAGAATTGGCATTCGCGTGTTACGTACATGTATGCATTTTATTTTTGATTTTTATAAACTTAGTCCGAATGTTTTGATGAGATGGATTCCCGAGATCAGGACCCACGCTAGGCTAAGCTTATTGCGCAGGCACTGACCCCACCATCCGATCACGCAATTCCAGTCACCGGCAGAATTTAGAGACGAAAGTTTAACGTCCCCTAGGGCCTAACGACTGAGGACGGTCCGCCCGGCTCGCTGGCTTCATCTGACCTTTGACGCCGCCGCTGCCACTAGCCGCAGGTTATCCCCGCCAGAAGCAAACAGCGAGCGCCGAAGCGGCTCGAACCCATCTCGCCAGGGTGGGTCAGATATGTAGTCCAGCGCTCTCCCGACTGAGGTACACGGGCGGACTGTCCCATATGACATAGCAGATGGAATTTGCACGGTGGAGATTAAGACCACTGCTCCGTATTCGGAAATAAGGACGTTTCGGTTTGTGCCGATGAGTGCCTATGACCATGCCGCTAACAAGTGACACAAAGCTGGAGGAAAAGAGGCGTTCTGACGGATCTGTCCAATCTATCACGTGCTATCGAGATTGACGAGCCGGCGACTGTGTCGTCTCGCCGCCGCTTAGGATTATCTAACACGTACGGAGACAACAGGCGAGGCGGGGTGTTCGAACGGCCAGTAGCCATCATTGTGTTTGGCCAGGTTCGTACGGTTAAGCTGCAATCACACGGAACCCAGCGACGGATCCGCCTTAGTTTCTTAGAAACGTGCAGCGGCGCCGTACAGTACAGTGCGTGCGTGCGTCCAATAGGTAAGTGACAGAGGAGACCTTCCTAAAGGATCGGATGACAGACGACAGGCAGGCTGACAGCAGTCAGCACCCAACAGCAGCCTGCAGCAAGGTAGTCTGTCCTGACTGCCGAGCCGTGACAGACGGACTGTCAGGACGTGTTCTCCTCCGTGATCCACCCGCGGCCGGGTCAGCTGGAGAACATAGCGCCGGTCAGACCCGTGACCGGGCTACCTTGAACCGGCGACCGATCCTGGTCCTGCCCCTGCCTCTGACCAGAGACCCTGGGCCATGACCCCGGCCCTATCCGGCCCACCCCCACCGCTACCGCCTGCAGAGGCGGCATCGAGGAAAAAACGACCAAAACTGGACACACGAGGACGGAAGACTCTGCTGGATTCATGCTATCAAAAGAACAGCCTTCAAACGGTAGAAGAGTGTAGACTCGGGGGTTTTCAATACGAAGAACCAGGTAAATGCTGCTTTTCATGTGATGAGCTTCACACATTCTGTGATCGTACAGCAGTTGCCGTTGACTTTTTCTCCCCTCTGAGAGCGTCATGCGCAGTTTGGTACGGCCACCGTGGAGAGGGCACAGGTGGTCTTTTTCTCCCCTCTGAGAGCGTCATGCGCAGTTTGGTATGGCCACCGCGGAGAGGGCACAGGTGGTCACTGATATACGGTGGACCGACCAGATAATGGTCTGATATGGGGTGATTAAGACATACTTAAAACGATATGCTGCTATCATTCACGGTAGGTATTCGGCGCAATAATATAAGTCAACACAATGTGAGCTGTGGGACTGTGGGAGGAATATCTTAACATCTGAACGACGTCACGCTGGAAACCTATCCCATATCTAGTTTCCCGACGTTGGTGACTCAAGTTCGCTTTTTAACAGTGAAGTCAGTTGGCGGCACGCCTCCGGATGAGTTCGAGCAGCCGGCGAGGGAAAAATACGACAGCCGGAGCCAGCTGACTTGACCGCCGGAATGACGGACGGCGGCACACGGAGGTGGGACGGACTGCGCCGTGGGACGGTCTGCAGGCCGATCCGGCAAGTGGAGCTCAGACAGGAGTTTCCACATATCCTGTACTCGACGACTGTCCTACAAGTGGCGTGACTTTCAGCGACGATCAGTGGCGTCAGACGAGTGTGACGCGGCGTCAGACGAGTGTGACACGGCGTCAGACGAGTGTGACACGGGCGTCAGTGAACGAGTAGCTGACGCGGCGTCAGACGAGTGTGACACGGCGCTTCGAGACGAGTGTGACACGGCATCAGACGAGTGTGACACGGCATTCAGACGAGTGTGACACGGCATCAGACGGAGTTGGTGACACGGGCTCAGGACGAGTGTGACACGGCGTCCAGACGAGTGGATGACACGGCGTCAGACGGAGTGTTGACACGATTCAGACGAGTGTGACACGGCGTCAGACGAGTGTGACACGGCGTCAACGAGTGTGACACGGGCGTTCAACGAGTGTGACACGGCGTCAGGTCAGACGAGTGTGACACGGCCGTCAGACGAGTGTGACACGGCGTCAGACGAGTGTGACGCGGCGTTCAGACGGAGTGTGACACGGCGCAGACGAGTGTGATCACGGCGTCAGCGTCAGAAACCGGGGGGAAGTGTGACACGGCGTCAGACACGAGTTGTGAACACGGACGTCAGGGTCAGACGAGTGTGACACGGCGTCAGGACGAGTGTGACGCAGCGTCAGACGAGTGTGACACGGGCGTCCCAGACGAGTGTGGACACGGCGTCAACGAGTGGGACGCGACGTCAGACGAGTGTGGACGGCGGCGTCAGACGAGTGTGACACAGGCGTCAGACGGAGTGTGACGCGGCGATTCAGACGAGGTGGACACGGACGTCAGACGGAGTGTGATCACGCGTTCAGACGAAGGTGTGGACGCGGTCGTCCAGACGAGTGTGACATCGGCGTCAGACGAGTTGTGACACGAGGCGCAGAGCGAGTGTGGACTCGGCGTTCAGACGAGTGTACACGGCGTCAGAACGAGGTGTGACGCGGCGTCAGACGAGTGGACACGGCGTCAGGGACGAGTGTGGACACGGCGTCAGACGAGTGTGACGCGGCGTCAGACGAGGTGTGACACGGCGTCAGACGAGTTGTGACACGCGCGTCAGACTGAGTGTGACACGCGTCAGACGAGTGCTGACACGGCGTCAGGACGAGTTTGACGCGAGACGTTCAGACTAGTGTGAACGGCGTAGACGAGTGTGACGCGGCGTCAGACGAGTGCTGACAAAAACCCGGGCGTCAGACGAGTGTGACGCAGCGTTCAGACGAGTGTGACACGGCGTTCAGACCGAGGTGCTGACACGGCGTCAGACGATTGTTGACGCGACGTCAGACGAGGTTGTGACGCGGCGTCAGACGAGTGTGACGCGGCGTCAGACGAGTGTGACGGCGTCAGACGAGTGTGACGCGGGCGTCAGACGAGTGTGACACGGCCGTCAGACGAGTGTGACACGGCGTCAGACGGGTGTGACGCGGCGTCAGAACGAGTGTGACACCGCGTCAGACGAGGTGTGGACGCGGTCGCAGGACGAGTGTGGACACGGCGTACAGACGAGTGTGACGCGGCGTCAGATCGAGTGGACACGGCGTCAGACGAGTGTGACACGGCGAACATCAGACGAGCTGTAGACGCGCGCGTCAACCGAAGTGTGACAACGGCGTCAGACGAGATGCTAGACACGGGCGTCAGACGAGGTGTACACGGCGTCAAGACGAGTGTACACGGCGTCAGGACGAGTGCTGACGCGGACTCCAACGGATGTGACACGGCGTCAGACGAGTGTGACACGGCGTCAGGTCAGACGAGTGTGACGCGGCGTCAGACGAGTGTGACGCGGCGTCAGACGACGATACGTCCTGTACCGCCGGTCACATCCCACACGGCAGTACCGGCGGCGTGGAGCCGACATGGCGGCCACCAGGGGCCTACCGTGACCGGCAGCATCACACGACCCAGACTACCGCCACAGATCAGTACGGTGGCCGGCGGGGACAGTCACACTGATTCAGGTCACCGGAGACGGCAGAGACACTGGTCCCGCGACACAGACCGTCTGACCGTCTGACCGTCTGACCGTCTGACCGTCAGACCGGTCTTGACCGTCAGGACCGTCAGACCGTCAAGACCGTCAGACCGTCAGACGTCTGACCGTCGACCGTACAGACCGTTCAGACCGTCAGACCGTCAGACCGTTCAGACCGTCAGACCGTCTAGACCGTCAGACCGGTCAGACCCGTCAGACCGTCAGACCGTCAGACCGTCAGACCGTCAGACCGTCTGACCGTCAGACCGTCAGACCGTCAGACCGTCAGACCGTCTGACCGTCAGACCGTCTGACCGTCAGAGAGGGGATGGGTGTTCAGTACTCACCTCCTGGCGAGGGTAGCGGGGTGATGTCCATGTCCACCATCAGAGAGCCCTCAGGACTGGTGTCATCTGGCATCATCAGTCCACCGCCGTCCAGGGAGCGCTGGCAACACACACAGTAACACCCGGCTCAGTTCACACTGCAGCCAGCACTGTTCAGCCGCAACTGACTGGCGATGACACATAGCTTCAATTCACTAATCATTTTTCATAAATCCACAACAGGCTGTGCTTGCGGAATTATCAATCCCTTAATAATTTCATAACTGAACTATTTAACACTCGTTCGTATTCTGAATGACTGGGTGCCATACTGCAGTGAATGTAAGGTCGTGACAGTGAGTGATGATGCCGGGGTTTCAGCCACACAGACTGTGTAACTCATATTGCGGCACTCAGGCCACTCTGCGCCTCTGTTCGGAGGGTTTGTGTGATTTGAGAGAGACAGAGGTGCAGGAATGTCGTGGTCCGGACGTCCATCTGGACACCGTCTGAGGTACGGAGAGACTGCGAGTTGACAGGGTAGCAGCGAACAGACTGGTGATGATGAGACAGACTGAGGTCAGAGTGAGGTGACCGAGTGAGGTGACAGGGGCGGCTGTGGTGTGATGATGAGTCTGAGATGCGTACCTCGCTGGCGCCGCTGGGAGGCCGGGATCCGGGCGGTGGTGACAGCCGGGACAGGTCGTCCGGGTCGGCACGGGGTCGCTTCTCACTGCCACCATCTGCCGCCGCCTGAGGCACGGGACGCGGCACAATCACTGTCAGTGTGGTGTCAGGTACCACCAAGGTACCACTGTCAGGAACAGTGTCGTACCAGCTCACCATCTCGCTCAACTATGACATCATGACCTGGGTTGCATATTAATTATCACCATCAACACGGGTAAACGTCCATCTCATTCATAAGAACCATACGATAATTCGATAATTTGTATCAACAACACGTGAGCCATTAATACCATCAATAAATGTGTGAAGGCGTTCAATATCGAAATCACATGATCAGGGTATGTCATTTGAGTACCAGTATTCTGTTATCAGACTGCGGCTCATTCTCACTCCCAAGGCAGTAGTGAGTAGTCGGCCTCAAACGATCATCATGTTATTCCCATCGTCAATGTCACCTGACAGCTCTCAGTGTCGTGTCCACTGTCCAGCTATGCGTCTCACCTGTTCAGGTCTGCGTTTTCTCTCCCCCTGCGTCTCCGCCTGACGGGCCCGGTCGCCAGAGGAGGGGGGGGTCCGGCGGCAACACCCAGGTCAGTCACAGGCCCAGACAGAACACTTCACACAAAATGGGCCGAATGTTTTATATGGATGGGGTTCCCAGGTCAGGACTCGCACTAAGCAGAGCTTGTTGCGCAGGTCCTGACCTCACCACCCGATCGCGCAATTCCTGTAGGCCGGCGTAATTTAGAGACGAAAGTTGTACGTGCCCGCCATACCTGGACACGGTCCGTCCCGCTCACTGACGTCACCTAATCTTGAGTGCGACCGTGTGACGGCTGCCACCGGCCGCAGGCAGATCATCCCAACAAAAAGCGAGTGCCGAAGCGACACAACATTTCGAGTCAAACGCGACTCAACAACTCAGGTCAGCGAGTGGAGTACAACCCCGACGGAGGCGAGTGGAGACAAGCGAGACAACCCGACGGAGGCGAGTGGAGACAAGCGAGACAAACCCCGCACGGAGCGAGTGGAGACAAGCGAGACAACCCCGACGCGCAGGCAAGTGTCAGTTCATAACCTTCGCCCAATCATCGATTTGATGGTAAACGCTAACAAAACCGTTAGACTTACACACCAATCGTAATGACTCAGGCTTAGAGGTGCCGCAGCTCCGACAGCCGTTATAACGGCGCTGAGGCTTACGCAACGCGACTCATCAGGAATATAACACGTCAGAGAGAGTTAAACACCCAGCCTATCGACACGGCCCCACAGTCACGCCGTATCGTGAGGCGCCTCAGTGCCGTATATACGGCCCCCCAGTGCCGACACAGCCCCACAGTGCCGACACAGCCCCCATTGCCGACACCAGGGCCCCAACAGTTGCCGACCACAGCCCAC
This sequence comes from Semibalanus balanoides, assembly GCA_014673585.1. NCBI lineage: Eukaryota > Metazoa > Arthropoda > Thecostraca > Balanomorpha > Balanidae > Semibalanus > Semibalanus balanoides. Next base: position 10,700 of record VOPJ01009212.1, read on the forward strand.
AGTGCCGACACAGCCCCACAGTGCCGACACAGCCCCACAGTTGCCGACACAGCCCCACAGTGCCGCACAGCCCCACAGTTGCCGACACAGCCCCCAGTGCCGACACAGCCCCAACAGTGCCGACACAGCCCCACAGTGCGCCCGTATCGTGAGGCGCCTCAGTGCCGTATATACGGCCCCACAGCTGCCGTATCGTGAGGCGCCTCACATTTCTTCTCTATGACGTCATCGTCGAGGAGGAGCGAGACGACCTCCTTGGCCTTCAGCTGCTCAGGCCGGAAGCTGCCGCCGCTGATGACCATGCGCTGGATCTGAGGGTCAGAACAGGTCAGGTCAGGTCAGGTAAGTGAGTCATACTCATAGTCATAGTCATACTCCATACAATCCGCTTAAACTGTACTGTGCTGCGCTGAATAGAGATTAACAAAATAGAACGGATGGCTCGGCTTTCAAGCTCCTAGGGAATGACCATCCAGCCTTACTAGACCGACTCTTCTGGTACCTATCGGACACCATAATTCTCAAGTAAACGATTGTAAACCCCGCGGAGCAAATAGAATGCCCTAAAAAAAGAGTATATATAATAAAGAGCACAAAACGTTACTAAAACGAATAAAAGAGCCAATGGAGACTGGACACTCATTCATCCAATGAAAAATGCTTTAAAAAAAACAAATCAAACTAAAAGGCCGAAAATTGGCGAGGGGTTAGGATGTACATGCCTTACCGAAGATGAATGTATGTCCGCTGTAATCTCCCTCTCCCCCCCCCAATCAACCCCAATACCACCCAACTTTACTACAAAACACAGAGACAGAAGACAGCAGAAAAAGGAGAAAACGGAGAAAAAGAAGAGACACTACAGGAGCAGAACAATATTGGCCAATATCACCTCGCGGTGGACGGCCTTGAACTTACAAAAACTTAAACTTAAGACGATGTGTAGAGCGTGCCAGTAAAATAGCATGGTTTTAGTTGCGTACATCGTGACAAATTTCACACAAAGCAATTTATAGTTCACGCTCATTACACGTATCGCTTTTCATTTCGTTAATCCACAGAGCTAATAAGCCAGTCACGAATATATACAGATGCATCCAAGGTCTCGCAGCTGTTCATCACTGCTGTCAGCGTTCCGATACGATAATCAATTAACCATTCACATCGATATATCACAACCAGCGAGTGCCGAGTCGTCTGAATCGATATAGATGATCACTGTAAAAACGCCTGAAAGTAATCTGAGAATTGGACGGTTTTGCTACGTTTTGATCTTAAGTGCAATATGCTCTGATTTTTGCGAAACATTCGCCAGCAAATCAAACGCCAGCACACACGGCACACACCTATGTCCTATATCTACCCTTGTTTGTTTCTTGGGGTTTAAGGGCGCGCCGACACCTTTGGGTCAATTTGCGCCCATCCTATATCTCCCCTATCCTACAGACAGCCCTGCTATGTATCCATCGCTCGCATGGCAACACAAATATCCCGCAACACAGCCACACCAGCCGTATGACGGCGCAGCTAGCTGCGCTCTCGACAGCGTCAGTGCGTCCCACACACCACTGGATGGCCTCAGCACGCTGCTGCTGGTGACCTGACGCTAGCTACTGACGGCGTCCCACGCGTCTGTAGTGCTGAGCAGCCACCCCTCCCAGTAGCCCCCTCCCCTCTATACACCCCCTCCCCTCTCTACCCCCTGCCGCCGCCGCCGCTGTGATGAACACGGCGTCAGACGGAGAGTGAGAGCGGTGTGATGAGTCGGAACGACCAGCACTAGCCGGG